>QFFD01004909.1:0-56740 GCA_003314615.1 Pholiota microspora
GGCCGACTGCCGTCGGACCTTTTTTGGCTAATGAGTGACCTGATTGTCACGCGATTTAGAATTGTCGAGTGCAAAACATTATGCAAACGACTGTATTACCTAGTACTTAGTCTCTCCCTAGTACCTACTATATATAGCCAGTAGTTAGTAGTCTGAGGTCAGAGCTTAGAAGCCTTTAGTAACTGGTCAATTATAGGGTTTGTTATTTTGTAAGACCCAGAAAGCTTGTAATGTTTAGTGTCTGCAAAAATTCTAAGATTGTTTCTCAATTCTGCAATGCTTTGGGCTTCAGATCTGTATATACAGACAGAGATTACTATATGACTTTTCCAAAAAGACAATAAATTCAGTTTCTGCTCTCAATTTTCTATCACACTACAGGGTGTGAAATAGCATACTGAGTCTCAAACTGAAGCATGTATAGAGTATATTATAATAAGCTACACCCTCTGTACCATCCTTCCATCTGGAATATGAATTTTCAATAGAAGATTACTGGAGAGTAAGTAAGTACTGTCCTCAGTACTTGCTAAGTCCTTATTACTAGTTGGATTGCATTCTAGTAGGACATATGAGAACACTATATTCTAATACTTTAAATAGAACCATAATGTGAATTTGTACTGCATCAATACAGATCAAGCATGTCTAACTATATAGTTGCTGCATCAAAGGGAATTAATAATAAATCTGGTAAAAATTTAGTATAGACTACAAGGGGGTATTGGAATAAAAATTAATAACCAAGGGTCAATTCTTTTCATAATAGCCAAGTTCTTGAACCAACCAACCAATGTAGACAGACACATGATTAATTTAGCCATATTTAGACATAATCAATCTATTTATGGAAATATTGATTGCTACCTTTCCACCTTGACCTCCTCCTAATGCCTTATAGATTTTACAGACCCAGTTCTTGGGTGAACACATAATAAATGTGACTTATAATATTATGCAGTATTTTAGCCCAAAAAAAGTAAGAATTAACTTATCCATCATGTCTCACATCTGTTATGTCTAGTATATTCAACAACATCTTCAGCTTCTATGGGTCTATAATAGAAATAACATGCTATTGTGTCTCCATTTGATTAGCTGGCCCAAGAGTGCTTCTAGCACCAACTAGATGCTAGCCTTAGCAAAAAAAAAAAACTATAATCTAGTACATTTTGCCAAGCACTTACCAAAGCAGCCATAGCCTTGGCACCAGTATTATAGATACTGAGAGCACTGCTCTCATTGGTTTTGGTCCATAAAACTCATTGTAAGTTGCTTGTTATTCATAAATAATGAATCTGGTAGCATTTTGGTCAATTTTAGTCCAAAAATATATAAAGTTCAAAAAATATTTAACAATCCAATCCTTGAACCAACTAACCACCCCCTAGTGTGCTATTTATATCCCGACACCCCCTTGGTGGACCAGCCTCAATAGGTCCTCAAATCCGCAACAAAGTGGACAGATAATATGGTTTCTGGCCCTCAAATCCGCAAAAAATGTACACAGATTTGATGAATTTCGGGCCTCAAATCCGCAAAATCGCGTGCACCAAACATCATGAGCTTCCCGTTTCAAATCTGGCGAAAATCTCATACCTTGAATCAATTTCGACTTTTACCCTCATGTATGGTAAATTGTAAACCAGCCTCTGCCTCCAGATCCATAAGCCTTGTTGAGTTGTTCTATTTTTTAGGTTCTCCCGGATCCGATTCCTCGGGACTGGTCACAATTTTGCCCTGCTGTCAATGGTGGCCAGCAAAACTCCGGGTTGCATATGCCCCAATAGCGATTATAACCCTCTTTTTTTAAACTTGAATAGTATCTGCTGCACAGAGTATCAGTTGGGTCTAATCATGATAGGACCCAAACAGCTCGGAACTTCATCGCGATAGGTAGCGCTCAAGTCACGGTGATATCATCATCATTCAATGACCTTGTTGTGGCCGTTTCTTGACGATCAACTCTTTCATACATACTGCCATGTCAGAACACAAACATGGCTCCCATCCCGCCTCAAGACGGTGGTATATACACGCGCGTATGGTCATTCTGGGCTCAGTATCGTTGTATGCTATTGCGGTAGTGCTGGTTATGACCCCGCTCATTCAGACTCAGTGCGTATCGTTGATGCGCTCATAAAGTGGCACACTCACAAATTGTTTATAGCGTTCTGTACGCGCATTACATTGATTTCTTGCCATTCAACAAGTTCAACCACCCTGAACATTACGGCCTTGCTCGTGAGTATGCAAAAACACGTTGAGGGCGCGTGCCCGACTCATGGTGCATTCCATTATTCTAGCGGGAAAGACTGTCAACTTGAAGTTGACGAGTTCAGACAACACCACCATTGGAGCGTGGTTCATCTTCTCGGATCCATTCTACCAGGATTTGCCCTACCCGCCTCCCCAGAACCGTGACTTCTCTTTCCCTCGCCGAGACCTAATACCCGCCGCTCTGGCACAAAAGCCAACGATTTTATTTTTGCACGGTAACACTGGTACTCGTGCCCATCCTCTACGCACGATTCTGTACACGGCGTTCACCGCGCGTCTCAAAGCTAACGTTCTGGTTATTGACTACCGCGGGTTCGGAGACAGCCAAGGCCACCCCACTGTACACGGTGTGTCTAAAGATGCGAGAGCTGGCTGGGACTTCCTCATGAGCCAGGGCGCCAAACCAGAGGACGTGTTAATTCTGGGGCATAGCTTGGGGACGGCCATTGCTGGTTTGTTGTCTGCGGAGCTTGGCCGAGAAAAAATTCATCCTCGAGGGACCGTGTTGATGTCGGTGCGTTATTTTCGCTCAATATTACACCCTGTTTGGCTTATGCATCTTCTTTCAAACAGCCGTTTTCTTCGGTACGCAGGCTCATTGACCAGTATTATCTCTTTGGGTGTCTTCCCCTCCTCAAGCCACTCTCAGCCATTCCACTGGCGCCTAGTAAGCTTCTCGCCCTCATTTTCACCCAATAGCTAATCTATTTTAGGGATGATCAGTTGGTCCTTAGTTCACCGATTTGATACACTCACTCTAGTTCCGGTAAGCTGTTAATATACCACCCTCAATCCTTCCAGCACTCACTCTGATACCGGTGTATTAGGATATGAAATCATCCCTTCTTATCGTCCATGCGGACGACGATAAAGACATCCCATCATCGCACGCTTCTGCTATCTTCGAGGCTTTCCTCCAGCCGTACCTCCCATCCTCCCTCGAATTCCCGGAAAACCCGTTCTCGCACCAGGAATGGGATAACTACACCGCACAAGATGCGCTTCGCGTGGGCACGCGCAAAGATGTTGTGAGTTCGACGGTGATTGAAGGGTATGGCCTATATGAGGAGATGCAACCAGCTGTTGTAGAGCAAGAAGGGAGAAGGGTCGCTCTTCTGAGGACGGAGCGCGGGGGACATGATGTTGGACGGGTGGAGGGAGTGCATGATACCATAGGGAGGATGTTTAAATTCTACTGAACAGGCATAGTTGGTGTTTGTAGATATAATTCATGTACTTAGATACTATGTGTAATTTATGTGTTGTATCCTAACTTGGTCCTTATTTAATCGATATTTACTTCCCGGTGTCCTACGTACTTACGCTGTGGAACCTTTGAATGGATACAATCTTAGGGATTAGGGGAGAATAACATGGATGTCTAATTCCAGGGCGCAAAAGGTTTGAAGTTTGAATGGGAAAGCCGAACTTGTGGTAAAAGGGTGTCAAATTGTCTACTGAAACAGAAGACTACTTTACACTGGGATAATATGAGTCTGTGTCAATGTAATATACTACACTATACTGTATATACTACAGGCTAGCTCAGAGATTGGGCAGAATGAGCAAAAAGACTGACCGAGACAGGGGTCGAACCTGCAATCTCCTGATGCGCGTTGAACGTTGAATATTAAATCGTAGTCAGACGCGATGCCATTTCGCCACACGGCCCTTATCATTGGCGCTGAGCTAAGCTGGCACGGGCCGAGGGCGCTTATCCTAGGCGCTTAACTACGATATTCCAATTTGATTCAATGAATTGTGTTGAGTACATGTTCGCCGTAGCTCCAATGTCTGGTTGAGAATGGGATTAGATACATACAGCGAGATATTTGGATAAGTATTTATCAGAATTGCGACAAAACATGCACAAAAAAGAAGCAGAGAATGGGAGGACAATTGATAATGAAATGCCACGTCCTTCCAGAAGAACAAAACTGGCGCTTTGCTCAAAAATTAGAGCGATGATGCATTATTGGATGATTATTTCATTGAGAATATCGGAGGGCATCGCTGGAGGCGGCTTGCGATAACTCGAAGGGCGCCTTTTGGGCTCAGTATTGATGACAGACACAGTAGAATTCCGCGCCTCATGGTCTGTTGCGGTCCAAAGCTTGATATCGGAGCCAAACCACTCTGACAACACATCACCTTCACTCAATTCCGAAGTCACACGGGATACATGGAGGCTAAAATCCTCCGCTGCGTGCTCATTCGGACTCTCGATGATAAAAGAAAGACGATGGTGTACGCGCCCAAAGTCAGAGGACGCGATGGATGCAGTGACGGATTTCTGATGGGGTAAGCCGGTGGTCGAGGCGGCTTGCGCTAGTCTCCTGGCGCGGTGAATAGAGGCAGCGTCCACGATAGAATCACGCGTCTGAGATATACGGGGTCCAGTGTGACTCCGAGGGCGTGCAGCCGGTAGCAGAGGAAGAGGGGGACAAGCTTTGTCGACGTTCAGATGTTGTTTTGCACCCTTCCGAGTTGGATTTTCTTCGGAGGGAAAAACTAGGTGGAAGGGAACATCTGCTCCTAGTTTCTTCCGAATCCTATCCATCTTCTGTTTTCGTAGGCTGTTAGTGGTGGGGATGATAAATTGTGTTTCCAGCAGGAACAAATCACGGGGTTCGCGTGAGTACTCGCTATCTGAGGAATCTCCGACGGAAGTAGCTGGCGAACTCGATGTACTCCAGTTCTGGGGACTAGTATCGGAGTCTGTGGACGACGTACAATCTGAGGAAGGGGAGGCGGGTATTGATTCTAGCGTCAAAGACTCCATAGCGAGGCGTAGTACAGGAACATCTCGACTCCGAGGCCATTGCTCGAGGACGCTGGGAGAGTGCTGCATCTTTCGCTTCGAGGAATACGTAGAGGCAGAGGAAGAGGCACGTCGGAAAGACAAATGTGATGACCCTGTTGATGATCCAGAGGTTGAAGAATCTAGCGAAGAACGACAGTCATGTACTATACTTCGCCGGCGCTGTACTAGACTTTGCGGCAAAGCAACGCGGATTGGATCTAAGATAAATCATGAGCACGAGCCTAGGGATTGAGTGTACAGTGTACACTGACTGTCCATTGGGGGAGAAATATCGACGAGATGCGGCGTAGCCCCGAGAAGCTGCTCAATCTTCTTGGTCTTTCGTAGGAGTTGTGCGCGTTGCTGGGACGTAAGATCGTTGTTCGTGGGTGGCGGAACGGGGAATAATTTGACGATAGGCATGGCAGAGTATAATTGGTGTCGCAAATAATATAATAAGAGAATTAAGAACAGATCGAAGCGGACAGCGCTGGAAACGTTGAGGATGATACAAATTTCCAATGCAAGATGGGAATTCAATGATTTCTTTGCTGGAGTTATCGGTATACATATCTTTGGAAGAACAAAAAGCAGAGGAAGGGCGCGTGATTAGATACCGAATGGAAGGAGACCAAGCGGATGTACCACTCACTTTATTGTTTTTGACCCCGAAGTCAACATTGACGACAAGGTACACATGAGTTTAAAATAGACTTCTAATTGTCTGTAATAGTCGAAGGAAGCATTTATCACTGGCGTAACGTCGTCTATCATTTTATAGGACAATAAAAAGGAAGGAATATTTACGAGCATTACCTCTGAGGGAGTCAGAATTTTGGAGGTCGCGTTTGCCGCTGTGCTCGGGCATTGTGAATTTCGAATCTTTGAATACCCTGAATCTTGTTGAGATTTTACGTTCTGTACTGTTCATTAGAACTGACATTGCGCTAATCCGCACGACGTAGTTTGAGTGGGACAGGCGTGTGGCGGAGGCGTGCGGCGTCGGCGGTGGGTCACGGTCCCATATACTACGCAATGAATGCGGATCAAACCAACAGAATTTACTTAACCCGTTTAATATTTGCTCGCTGTCCATTTAGACGCCCGCATCGCGTGGTCAAAGCGTAAAGTACTGCTCAAAGTCCAACAGACTTGACCTATGTGCCGCCGTCACTGACTACATAGACGCCGTTTGGACCAATCACCATTGACAAAGAATCTCGTTTCCGCTCTTATTTGACTATTGTTCTAATATACAGATTGAGTTATACTGAAGACCGACAGGAGGTAAGCTGTGTACTAGAGTGTATAGGGTGATATTTGAAACGACAATTTCCAATAGTTAATGGCGGTTTATCACATTCCAGTAAGTATCTCGGTCGTCATTGAACTTGATTGAAGGGCTGCTACAAGTTCAATTTATTGCTATTCTCCTCTGACTCTCAGATTTCAGCAGTTTACACATACATGTCATCAGGATACCAATGGCAGAAGCTGCGTATGTACCTGCATATCAATTCGTATCAGCACTGTCAAACCTGCTCGCATGTGCGTGGTATGTGTCCAAAAATATACGTCTCTCAGGCCGAACGGCGAAAGGCTTGCACTTGGATGACCGATGTTCCAATAAGATTCTATCCAAATATCCCAAGCCCATCGGTTACCCACCCCAAAAAAGAAAGCACCGCACTCCGTGATATGTCGCTGTCATCTGCCTTCCTACGGATCCGGATGACATTTTGCTCAGCCTAATTGCCTCTTCTTTCCCAACCCCCACCCACCGCACCTACAAGGAACCTCGAGGCAGTAGGATGGCGCCGCTCCATAACTTCATGCTTGCCGCCTTTCTCATAATATCTCACTTGGCTGCACACATCAACGCAGAAACATTCACACAGACGGTTCCCGATAACGATTTGCAATTGAACTGCGCATTCACACTTGGTGGATATGCCTATGACCTTTGTCCATTGACAGAGCACAAAGTTGTGGTGCCAGTAGAAGAGGATCCAAACGAAGGGAACGATCATGACCAAAGAGGATGGAGAGTCAAAAGCAGATTCTTTCAGCTAAATCTTGGGCTAGACGTTGTACCAAGGCGAGGGGGACCAACGGTAGTTCCTGAGGTAAGCCGAATTTACAGTGATCCTAGCAAAAGTTTATGGTCGAGAAAGGTTGTTGGGTGCGATAAAACTATTTGGATATGCCTTACAAGTGAGCCATTTTTTCTATGATAACGCATGGATATAAGTGCGCTACTAACTTGGTGAATTATCTCTAGCCCTGATCTATAAAAATATTGGAGAGACTTCTGAATATGAGGGTATTTCCGCGATATCGACTGCTATTGCGGGAAGAGTTCAAGGAGAGACTCAGAACAAACTGAATGTCACACTAGATGTTGACGAGCACGACGGTACGGGAAACTACGGGAAATGTAACAGATTACTCACAACGGTCGTAGTAGCCTCTCCACTACGACTCACCTTGGGCGGCAGCACTACTCGCAAAGGAATAAATCGGTCTGCCGAGATTGCAATGCACTGTGCTGAAGCTGAGAATTTGAGATACATCAAAGAAGATCGTGAACTTTACTCGTTCAAGTGGGAAACGCCGCACGCGTGCCCTACAGCAATCCCCCGTAGTCTAGCTTCAGTCTCGCAAGAGCAGGGTTTTGACAAGGAACAGCCAGCGACGCCTGAGGAACCCGAGAAAGGTGAAGACGACTTGATGCCACCCCAAGGCATGAGCAAGTTTCGAAAGTTTATGATCTTCGCTCTGGTGACTTTATTGTAAGCCTTCGTTCGAATACCATCGCTGCAAATTAGAGGTTAATCGATAATCACTTGTATAATTTTAGACTGCCCTCGATATGCGGTTTCGTCCTCTTCTCGTCAAGTAGGGCTAGAAATTTCACGACGAACAAGTTTAACACTGCTTTGCTACCTTTTGTATCTCGGGTCGCGCTCAAACTTCGGCCAATTGGGAGCACCATAAACTCCCTCACTTCCCAGTCGATTGGACGGTTGAAGGCGCCATTCCGGCAGGGTGAAGGGGAACTCGTGCGGTGGGCGCAGGAGGATATGACCCTGGCTGATTCCGACAATATCATGGTCAATGGCTCCCTAGACGAAGATCGATGGGACGCAGACGGGTTCGAGGAGTATATACCTTTGACAATGAATCCCACACACGGCCGTAGCAGGCGGGTAAGGTCGTACGGATCCACCCCAGATGTCGAAACATTTGCGGAACGACAACAAGGGCTGCTCAGCACGAGGATTGGGAAGTATTTCAAAAGATGAGAAGAGGATACTGTCTGATTCTATGGACTCTCCCGTTTGCTGATAATTTGGTCTGCGACGAACACATTGCGACCTGTAGAAATCATTGTACATTTATATTTTTTCTGATAGAGATTCAGAATACTTATGTGTTCCGTACTGACCCGTTTTTAGAAAGTACATATCGGCTGCGAGCTGTGAGTTGTATTTCTTTTACTTGGCGATGCATCGAAGGTCATAAGGATCGTTTCAACTTAACTGTCTGAACGTTGTAGATATCAACGATAAAGCATGATGAGTTAATCCTTATCAGTTGAGAGCAGAAATAATGATTTCTTTCTGGCGCACCTCAAATGTGAACATAGGAAAGTACGCTGGCTCCTGGGTTTTTTGAGTGCTTGAGCGCTTGAGCGCTCGAGCGGCATCGCGTGGGCAGCAAAAAAAGATCACGAGATTTTGATGAATTTGCCCGCGCACAGACCACCTAACTCCGAGTATATAAAGGTCGTCGGACCCATTCTCGTTTCCCTTAGAACATACTCAATCAGGATCTGTTTACAGAAACTGACCGAGTCTCGCATTTTTACAAATGCCGCATTCTTCATATCCGCTCGATGACTTTTCGCGCTCGCTCGTTTGACAGAGAACATGGCTTTTAGTTGCGCAAGCGGCTTGGGTCTCGATGACGTTTGGAGGATTCGCAGTGTGTTCCTTCGGGGCGCGGTGTGTATCTTCCAGCGAGCTGAGCGTCTGTCTGATGGATACCTTCTTTCTCTTGTGTTATTTATGATGTGTAGGATCTCTACCAAATTCTATTGCTTATCCATTTCCACTGTTTCATGCTTGTGAAGTTTGACGAAAGACAAATCCAAACAACCTATGCTTGCTGTGGTCTTCCTTCTGATCTTTTTCTTTCTTTTTTGGCTTGGGAATATACTTGACACTTATTCCTATGGCATTTCTCCTTGCAATGCTATGGCACATCATTGCCTATTAGTATGATGTGAGTCCATCTATGTTTTGGAAGAATAACCCTGATCTAAGTATCTGTTGTAACTGCATCTATATCTTCGAACCTGGGGTGTTTTCTTAACTCCTAAACATACGTTCCGCGGGTGAAGAGGCGTTCGCAAATGATTACTCATCCCCACCCGACGTTGGCGGATGGCTGAAGACCTTGTCAGTGCTTTATAATTCACCAAGATGTAGTCACACGTCTTGCAGCAGGTCTGTCAGCTTCAAGTCGGCTTCCATGGGTTTTAAACCTTCTGAAGAGGAGCTTGTTAACAATCAATAATAATGCACTGAGAGTATAAAGAGATCTTCGACGATACTACTCTGCTAAATCTCCTCAAGCCAGAATGACGATCCTCTTAACAGGAGCTACAGGAAAGACGGGTACAGAATTGGCGAAAATTCTTCATGCAACAAACATCTCGATAGTAATCGCCTCGCGAAGCGGGACTGCACCTGCCCCCTTCAAAGCGATTACATTTGACTGGCTCGACCCGACGACATTTGAAAACCTGTTTAACGCTGATCCTTCTATCGACCGCGTATACATCGTCGCCCCGTCTTGGCTAGTAGATCTAATGCCCATCATACCCCCGTTTATTGATTTGGCCCGGTCGAGAGGCGTGAAGCGCTTTGTTCTATTGGGTTCGAGCGCGTTTGAGCCCGGCGAGTTGCCTCTTGGGCCTGTGCATCAGTATCTCATCGACAGTGGGGTCGACTTCGCTGTGTTGCGTCCAACGTGGTTCCAACGTAAGTTAAATGCCATGCCATGGCTTTATCCAGCTGCTAACCAATTTTGTTGATACACATTCATTCGCGAGAAAGATCAAATCCTATCAGCTACAGGCAATGGAAGCATCCCTTTTGTTTCGACGAAAGATATAGTACAAGCAGCGCTTGAAGCGTTGACTGCAGAGCTAAGTCTCAACACAGACTTGGTGCTCATCGGACCTGAACTCTTCACACACGACGAGGTACGTATGCATTGTTCCTAAACTCCAAGCAAAGAAAATACTGATCGCAAAA
Organism: Pholiota microspora; assembly: GCA_003314615.1. Classification (NCBI taxonomy): domain Eukaryota; kingdom Fungi; phylum Basidiomycota; class Agaricomycetes; order Agaricales; family Strophariaceae; genus Pholiota; species Pholiota microspora. The sequence goes on from QFFD01004909.1 coordinate 10,408, forward strand.
ATTTTTCTGTTCAGGTTGCAACGTTGATGAGCAACCTCCTAGGCAGGGAAATTCAACACCGAAATCTGTCCGCTAAAGAACTGGAGAAATTATACGTCACTGAATTTTCTCTGCCAGAAGATTATGCAGAAAGATATGCAAAAAAGGAGTATGCTATTTCGAGAGGTGTGGAGGAAAGGCTGTTTACCTCCCGGACCGACAAGACACGCGTGGGGTGCATAGGCTGCAAGATTATTTATGAGATATTGTTCAAGTGTGGAGTGAACAGTAGATTTTTGTACTCTGCATGGAGTGCTAAATTCAGGAACAACTTACTTAGCTTGAATTCCAACAAAGGGAGTTCTGTGAGTAACAACTCACATATAAGCTTGATCTTCAGCAATATCAGTTCTGACCTTTGATAACGCTGCAACACCGACGTACCATGCAAACGCGCAATCTTCCTATTCTCCCGTGCCAGTTTATATCCAAACTACTACGCATATAGAATGCCCTGATAACCTTCGAGCTTCAAATCACATTGCATCAGCGTTAGGCTGGGCCTGAACTTGGCCTCGCAGCTTTTCTTTGCTTCAGGAGAAACTGTCGTCGGGATTGATGTGAAGACCTGAAGTTTTAGATTATCCAAGCCAAGGAGACGGATGGAGACGGCTAGTATGGGCTACTTAGTGTATGAACTACTTAGTGAAGGTGTAAGAGACAAAAAAAATCGAGCTATTTCCATTCAGAGCGGCAGACATCCTCGCAGTCACGTTGGACGCGCAGTTTCGGTGTGCAAACACTGTTTCAACACGTTCCTTCTTTTCTCCTTATCTTTCTCCTTCTTCTCTTCTTGGCCTAGTATGAGTGAGACAAGCTCAGATTCGCCTTCTGTTCGCATTCATCCAATCTCTCCATCGTCCTCTCTTTCATCAGCCCTTTCAGAACCGCATTCCGAACCAACTTCAGACGAACAACCAGATTTAGGAGCTTTCAACGCAGTTTTGCGTGAATGGACACATCTGCAGCCACCTCCAAGATTTCCTGTTCAGATTCGATCTGCGACGAGCTCAACTACGCCAACGTTTCAGCCCAGCTTGAATGGCAGCGATATCCACAGTGAACACAGCAGGAACACTCGCATCAGTGGACTGAGTGCAGTTTCTTCTTTTACTCGACCTCCAAGCAGCAGCGCTCAGCCAGAGGGCTCTACGGTATGGGCACAAGCACCGATTGCTTCATATCTGTATAGTGGTACTCCAAGCAATGATGTCGATGAGGATGACGAAAATTACGAGAATCTTGTTGGCGAGGGAGAATACACTCCCAATTCTATTGCCTCAACAGGTCTTACAGTCGAAATTGAATCAGAAACTGATTTCGACGACTCCAACGGTCGGGTGGAAAGCTCGCCATATCCATATCCTTCAGAATCAGGCACCTCAGGCGTCTCGATGCCAGTGCCACTTCAAATCGAACCGAATCGTATTGACTCTCGAGAAATGGAACACACAGAAGAGTCTTCGGCGACCTCAAGAGAGCGGACTTCCACCGTGACCACGATTCGAAGCTTGGGCGATACCAGTGTGCAGCTGCAATCGCAAGCTCGCGTAAGTCCAATCGCACCATCTATGGCATCAGCTCCCCGCAGCCGCAATCCAATACCTCCAAGGACTATATCTGACTCATCGATTGCTACCTCTTCGTCAGCGTCAGCTCTTTCACTACTTTCGTACGAAATTTCCGAAGCTGCGTCAATGCCTCTTGTAGAAGACTCATCATCAATAAGTGCATCCGCAGACTCTGGCAGCAGTGAATCAGCTTCTGCGTCCATGGGTCTCAAAACGCAACGGTCAATACAAACCGCATCTTCTAGCTCTACAGCCTCGTTGGGCCCGCATCGACCTGATGCCTCAACAATTTCGTCAACCGGTTCACCGCTTCCCAATCCATACTCTCCCCTGCCAATACCTACGTCTGAGCCACTTCTACCAAGAAGGTCAATACAGGGAGGTGTATGGAAGCAAGATCTCATTGTCGATGACTTGGGGACACCTGATCAGCCACCATCAGAGACATTGTTGTTTCCTAGAGAGAGGACGCACAACTTTCGCCCTGTGGTCGATGACGATGAGGAGGACATTCAAATAGAACGGGTGGCAAAACACGAGCCCGTTCCTTCATCAGGATACGGTACGTACTTCTCTGTCGGTTCTGACTTATATGTTGAAGCCCAAGTTCCAGATCGCCACGCGCCTCCAAGCAGTTCTCATTCACAAACGTTCAGTCACCGAGAGCCTTATATCGAAGACGACGCAGATCTCGACGTCGACTACCCATCTCAGTATGCATATTCCTATGGTCCAACAACACGCTCGTTCGGACCCGCCCTCACGCCCAGAGGCATACCATCTCAACCTACAGCTAATATTATGACTAATTCTCTTGGATATTCTAAAAAATTGCTAATGCAAGAATCACACCTACAACGAATACAGCATACCCAGCATCCTTCTCTTGTACAACCGCAATCGCAATCGCAATATGACAGTAATCAATCGAATCCGAACATGTACACAACTGCAACTTTGATCCATCCTACGCAACAATCCTCACTGCCTCCATCTTATTCTTATACGCCCCGAGCGCCTGTAGCTACACAATATTCTTCTATCTATATCTCTCAAACGAACAGTCTTCCCTCCTCTACCTCCCAATACTCATACCCTCGCGATCAAGCAGAAACAGACACCGTGAGAAATTCACGCGGCTACCCATTTTCCCTGCTCGGACTACATGCTCTTCCTGACGAACTTCCTACAATTTCTGCGACCAATGCGGGCACTTCAATCACAACCACATCGCAAATTCCCCAACGGGCTAAATTGCTCCGCCAGATGAACGTGGCCGATTCGTCAAACGCAAGTTTCTCGGACGATAATTCCACTGTTCATGGTGGCGTTGAGTCAACCACCCGCTCTCTCGACGTAGATGCCGAGATCGAGAGTATTTTACTAGAGCAGGCCGTACCATCTTTGGGAGCCTTGGACAAGGTGCTGGACTTCCTTGCGAATGAACGAGAGCGGGCTCAGAACATCGCCTTGCGCGATGGCGTTGCATCTTCATCTGTGGCGGACGCGGACGATGCAGGTTCTGGCGACGACGGAGAAGGGGTTGACGGTGAACCAGCGGAAGGCGAAGACGACTGGAAGAATACCATCGGTATGTCTTTTTCTCGGATTTCTTCACCCTATGTCTCGTTTTTGTTTCGTTTTTCTTCCTTTTCCGTGACAAATCAAACAGTTGACGTAGGTCAAATGACCATTCCTTACATCTCCTTTCACTAGAAAACGAAACGAATCAGCCGAAGCGCAAGCGTCGAAGGAAGAGGCCTCCCAGGTCTCATGGAACCACTGCGGTGGGAACCACCCAACTATCAGACCCTAATGGTGATAGCATTGGAGCAGATATTCTACCTATAACTCCCAAGGAGGATGCCACCGAACATGTCGTCAATGCTCCTGTGACGCCTGTAACATCGCCGAAACGCAAGAGAAAATCCAAAAGCAATACACCTTCCGTATCTGCCTCCGTCTCTTCGTCACTGCTTTCCGTGCCGCTTGGCGGTGACGGTTTGCAAACCGCTGCCGTCGTCAAAGCGAAAGAGAAGGAATTCCTTGTTCCCCCAGCATTATTGTCGAGATCTGCGTCAAAGACTAGAATCAAGTCCAGCACCACTATTCTTCGGAGGCCAGACGAACTTCTTACAAAAGGCAGCGCGTTCAGCGATAATGACGACTCCGATTTCGATGGGGGAAGGACGCCTACAAATTTTGATATCTCAGTAGGTGACACGCCTGGTGGATCTAAGCTGGTGGTCCCCATCAATTTGAATGGAAAGAAAGGGAAGAGAGTGGGCAGACGCGAGCGAGAAAAGGAAAAAGCTAAATACGATAACGCTAGTGGGGTGACAGTCACTACAGTCTCCACCGTCTCTGTCAGCGCCGATGATAACACCTTCGAATTCGATGAGGTGGAAGAGGAGGACGACAATGAGGACGACGGTGCTGAACCTCAGGAAGACGATGACGAAGAGCGCGGGGATGATAACGACAGTCTCTCAAATCTATCTCTTCTGAAGCCACCACGGAGAAAACGAGAGCGCAGCCGACGAAGGAAAGGTCGAGAAACGGCTTATATACACACTGCAATGAGCAATACAGGCTCCTATCGAAGTATTCCTGGAACGCCCGGACAAATACAAACATTTTCGGAGGGCCAGGCCAACGACGGCAATGACCATTTTACAACAGACACCGGTTCCAAGCAGAGCACCGCGGAAGACGACGATGTTTTTGGTTTAAAAGCCAATGTCATTCCTGAGAAGAGGAAAAGGACACGCAACAAACGGCTGAAGCCAACCGTATCCGTCCCGAACTTGAAACTTGATACGAATACAATAGGCTCCTCTATCTCTGCCTCCGTGGCTGCTTCTATTGCCAGTACTACGGTTGAAGACCGCACCCAGCAGGCGGTCTTGAAGGCTACAAAGGGAAGAGTTGGCGCGACAGACTTATTGGGCTCGCACGATGTCCTCGACATGGACAGAAACCAGCTTCAGAACTATCTGATCGCATCGGGCTCGGGCATCATTCTCATGAACTCGCCTCCACAGCCCAAGAATCAGCCCCCGCCCGACAGTAAGCGTGGCCGTCTTCTTTCTCTCGCAAGGCAATTACGCGGGTTATTTCCAGAGCAGTATGAAGACCTGGGGCGGATTATTCAAAGGATCGAAGCCCCTGCGGCACATGGCGGGAAAGCAAAGAAAGTAGTCTCCAGCGATGCGAAGGAAGATGACGGACACCTCAACATATCCCGACCCAAACGAAGGAGGTCGCGAAAAGGAGGGCACATCAGAGCTGTCAGTGACGGCACAGTACCCGGCGGGGATGTGTTCGATTTTGACGAAGAGCAAGAGGAAACACAGGGTGTAGACGCAGAGATGGGTCATGCACCTGGAGTTGAGGAAGAGCAAGATGATGATGTTGACCCGCGAGGACGTCCACCTAAGCGGGGTGATGTTCTAGTCCATGTATTCATTGATCAGTGAGTTTTGTTCAATTTGTGGTTTGAGGAAGCATGCTTATTTGTTCTGTACAATCAGTTCCAACATCTTAATTGGCCTCTTGTCTCATCTCAAGAGAAACCAGAACAATCGTAAGAATGCTATGAACAAGACGCGTTCGCGTCCCCTTCCTGCTCTCATCAGCAAAGCCACAGCAGCACCTCGGGTCACCATTCAGACGGATCCGGCTTCAGCATTTGCGGCGGTCAAAGCCAACAGTAACAGACCTCTTCCAATACCTTCAAGTGGTGAAAAGAATGCCAGACAAGCCCCCGTGGACGTCGGCCCTATACCTCTGCCCTCTTTTGCCACCGTGTCCCATTCTTTGCCTACTACTTCGGTTTTGAGTACTTATATGTCATCAAGAGACCCTGTAGAGCACATCGATGACTTATCTGGACAACGGGAACGGGAAACAAATTCAGATGGTTATGAATATCCCACTAAGGTAGATAGCGATGAATATGGTGCCGATGATTTGCCATCCGTGATCAACAAAATTGGGAAGGAGAAAAGGGTGCTCAAACATCTCTGGCATACGGCTCTGACTCTCATTTTGGAAAGAGGAAGACCTATTACTCGTATGTCGTACTTGATCTGCCCTCTGCAGTTACTCACGCTGGGATTACCGACTTCAGGCAGGGTAGTCGTTACTTCGAGTCCACTGTACCAACCAATGGACACCATAGAGCGGTTAGGCTATGAACTACGTGTTTTTATCCGAGTTCCAGATCTTGGTATGCTTTATCATAATGAAAGATATCTACCTTCTGACCTTTGTCTCGGTACCGTTTTCGAAGGTGATGGCCAGGATAGGGAAAGGTATCGAGATAAAGACAAATTTAGCCCAGGAAAGTCAAATGGAACCTCTAAGAGCTTCCAGACAAGTCCAGCGATAACATCATCGTCATCTGGATTATCACTTTCGAAGAAGAGCCATGTGCGACACGTCTCTGGAAATACCAGCACTGAAAGCGGAAGCGGACCAGGATCTGGAAATGCTTCCGGCGGCTTGCACCCTTACTATGGGGGTGGAAATTCTACATCTCAGACTAGAGTCAAGTTTCGCGAACAGGGTGTCGATGAGCTGCTGCAGCTCAAACTACATCAAGCTCTAGCAGCAACTGACGTCGTACCGGAAGGCTCGACAATCGTTCTCGCTACTGGTGACGGAAATATGGGCCAGTTCAACGAAGATGGCTTTTTGGGTCATTATTTTACGTTTCCTTTCCTTTAAACAATGACATAACTGACTGGCAAATATCCTCAGGTCCTGTACGGACTGCCCTTCGACGGGGATGGAAAGTCGAACTCTATGCTTGGGAAGATGGACTAAGTAGGCTAATCTCCTGCGATATAAACAAGACTCCTATTGATAATTTTTGGTCAGGCCGCGCTTGGAGACGTGAATTTGGGGCTGGAAGTGACTGGGGCCAGAAGGGCTTGTTTCGTGTCATAGGCATGGAACAATTTGCTAACGTCCTGGTCGAAGCAGTAGAACACTCGACGAATTAAGTCACCACCGTTATCCCAGTCGATTTCGACATGTTTTCATCGCAGTCTACAGTCACAAATATATTGCGTATTTCATTTCATCATTCTTTTTAGCGCCCGATGCCTACTCTGGACAAAAAAAAGCTCATGCATGACGACTTCCTATATCTATTGTCAGGCGCTTAAATCTGTATGCTTCTTGATGCGCGATGGATCGCATTACAAGATATCAAATTCTCCAATACATTTAAGCGCTCGTGTGCGTGCCCTCGTGCGTCGGCATGTAATTTGATTGCGAAAGAAAGTTGATCAATTCACATGGAAAGCTATTGAGAGGACAGTAGAACAATTAGCTTTGGAGGAATAATAGCTGGCAAATTTACTTTACTACCATGTTATGGATGTAGTTGTAGACGAACTCCATTTGATTTTCGAGCAGAATGATAGTCTATAACGGTTATGAGAACAAAAAGATGTTGTGTGCGCATAGGACTCCGGATCTAGGTCTTCTGGACATTCCATATGCATTATTCCATACCACGTACCTCGTCGTTTTGGGGCGTTGTCCGGTGTTATAAACAAAAATGTAATCGCTATCATTGATAATCGTTGATCTCGGTGGCATACCATTCATGTGTAGAAATGTTTTTGGGTAGGCAGAGAACGTCAATCGATAAGGCGTTTGTGGAAAGACGGTTTGAACAATACTGATCAGAGTACACAGGAGGATTAACCCGGACTCCGACCACTCCGCCGACCGCAGTACTTGCGTAGATTGGCTAAACATATTGGAAATGACGATTCCTGCAACAATTGGTCGCCAAGGACCCGTGCTCAGGTACCAGGCACAGACGTCCAAACTAGAGCAGGCACATATCTAGAGTATAAAATGCCTATCGCTCGCCCTATTTTCAACTCCAACTTTCAGTTTTATCATCACCATGCGCATTTCATTAGCAACTCTCCTCATTGCTGTGGTTCCCAGCTTTGTGCTCGCTACTCCCATCGCGGTCAGTATTCGTCCCCCTCGTGCTTCGTCAAATGCTTGCTTATCTATACTTCTGTTGGTTACAGAGTGAACACCATGATATCGTAGCACGCGAAGCTGGTCCCCCTGGCTGGAAGCGTGAAGCGGAAGCTGGTCCTCCCGGTTGGAAGCGCGAAGCTGGTCCCCCAGGTTGGAAACGTGAAGCTGAAGCCGGTGCTCCAGGGTGGAAGCGCGAGGCCGAAGCTGGCCCTCCTGGATGGAAGCGCGAAGCTGAAGCTGGTCCTCCTGGCTGGAGACGTGAGGCCGAAGCTGGAGCACCAGGATGGAGACGTGAAGCTGAAGCCGGCGCGCCAGGATGGAGACGCGAGGCCGAAGCTGGCCCCCCGGGATGGAGGCGCGAACCCGGCCCTCCTGGATGGAAGCGCACTGAAGCTTAAACTAGCATAATCCTTCGCTCAAAACCCTCGAACACTCAGCGACCAACGTTCTGCGCAACGAACTGAACCGACTTACACCCTTCCCTCAATGATCAGAGATCCTGCCACTCTTTCCTGCCCAAGTGCCTCAAAAATTTCACCTTACTTCTGTTACAATATGCAATCCGATTTTTCGTATTAATCGTGCTTTGTGATGATTTTTATTAGCTTATTTATTCCCTGGAACCTACCTCAGAGAATTATTCAATGTAGAGTATCCAGAAGTAACGAACTGTAAACATACTTACCTCCATTTGGAGTTTTCTGGTTGTCATCGATCGCTGTTTCGTATATAGAATTACTCGCGAAAAGACTCACCTCAATGGGGTTCATTCGACTGACAGCCTGAGGCTGGCCTTGGGAGACGCGACGGTAGGAAATTGATACCCTCCAATAGAAAAGAAAAACACATGGTGTTGGTGGCGCACGAAATCTGTTTGAGCAGACGGGTGTTTGAAAGATATGAACACATGACAACATTGAACAATGGAACATAATAATTTATACTCACAACAACGCTCAAGACAGAGGTCTGCTCCGTACGTGTCTCATTTCGACTTGTAGAGCCTGCAAAGAGTCGGTGATTATCCTGTGAAAAATAGTACACGAAGAACGAGGAGGCAGAGTCTGTTCAGATTGACTTCGGGTTCCCGCCAGGTCATCGAGAGACGCCCAACTGTCCTGTTTGTCCCTAACTTCAGACGGACAACTTCTAGGATTCCATCTGCCATGAACTAGGCGGTCTAACTATCAAAATTTAGCGTTTCTCCCGTACCTATTAGATGTATGATATAAGTAGTCCCGCTCTCCTCAGCACTGAGAAACTCCTGTCCATATCCTGTCGCAATGAAAGGGGGTGAAGGAAAGAGCATTTGAATGTATCCATCTGGTGTAGGCGCTTGCAGGCGTCGCGTTCATCGAGGTCATCACGGAAGAAACGCAGAATTACGTCAGCGGACGTCGAAGTTAGGTGGTCTGTGCGCGATCAAATTTTACCAGAATCACGTGAGGTATTTTTAGACGCGCAATGCCGACGATCGGCACTTGGGCGCTTACTGGAGCCCAGATCGTGAAATCAAGCTATGCCTTCCGTTAGGCCTTCGGTAAAGATAAAGGTATGATATGCAGCTTCTCAATATTTCGATCTGAAAATGTCAGATTGCTATGAATGTCTCCACTGATGCTGTATATATTTTGCTCGGTATTTAAGTCCTTACAACAATTGCTTACTGTCTGTGTCAGTGGTGGTTGCTTAGAATTAGCAGCGACAGCGCGACCTCTAGCCAAAACACACTAGATGCCCTCATTCAGAAAATTTTTCTCTATGAACATAGGTGGCTAAATCTCGGCCGCCCTGGTTGCCCCATACAAGTGATCAATATTGCCTGTGATAACACTGTCAAGGAATTTAAAATGATCAGGAAACTTTTTTCAATACCCTGCCTCGAACTCCGTGACAATTTTTTGATATCAAATTTCGTCTGATACAGTCAGCGCATTCCCGGTACTGGACATCAGGGACACACAGGTATATGGATTGGTGCTCGATAATCTAGCCCTCAAATAATGCGTATCGCCATTTCAATATGTAGCGTGTAACATCAACACATGTCAGATATTGCGACTGGCCACCAGGTTCAACATCATGTATGGTTTCGAGTATGACTAGAAAGCGTATATAGCTCTTGACCAAAATTTTTTTGGTGGTGGATATACAATGGGTCGTAAATTTGTGTTAGATCATCCCCACAGGACTTTCAGTTTGACTATTTGAACATGACACCTAGTTTATAGTTGGTTCAACAATCCACGGAAAGCGGAGAAAGAACTATACCTGTACAATTATATGCATCGCACCTGCATCGTCCATATATTAGATCTTTAGTTTCTCCTCCGTCTAGAGGTTCGTTGTCGTCGTCGTCGTCATCATCATCGTCTTCTTCGCCCGGATATTTACCTGTATAATTAAAGCATACTTCCTCATTTGGTTCAATATCTCGGAGTGAAAATATCACGAGTAACGGTTTTTGAATGTTGCCTTCATTGATGTAGCATGCGAAGAGGCGGCTGTTAGGATCGCAAGAGTGATTCTAAAGCTGAATTAGTATAATGTCTGTTGATTAATTCTTATTCTTACAAGGAAACGCGTGAACTAGGGGGAAATATCAATATGATATTGAATGTAGAATATTGCCAGATGTTACTCACATTTCCAGCATGATATGCATCAACAGTGAATTGATTGGTCCAATTTGAATCGCTACTGTCTTTGAGATGGTGAAAATCGATGTCGAAAAGATATGTACGACCAAATTTATTATATTTGCTGTAGAAACTTAGCACGATGACCTTGAAAACAAATTTTGAGAAAATGTCGCACTCACGCCCCTCGCTTTTGAGCCACAAAATCCGTAATCAGCTCTCCAGCGTAAATCCCGATAAAGGAGCCGGCTAGTATTTTCTTGGTGGAAAAAACACCTAGGAAGAGAGGACCCTATAGAAACTTTGAGGATGATTGAAAATCTGCCAACTTACCCCATCCTTTCTTAGCTGTCTTCCGAATAGCAACGGACACTTTACGCCCATGCTGCACTACCTGTATTGCAAGTAAGGTTGCCTCTGACTCGTAACATATGTGAATGCTTACCCTATTGCGGCATTCATCTCCGCAGCCACAAAAGTCATTGCATTCAAAGATTGGATATCCGGGAATCTTTAACTTTCCGGTTTTGTCGTAGGCAAACTCTACAGACGGATCTTGGCAAGCTTCTTTCTGTCTTTGGAGGCAAGCGCACGTCTTGGACTTGGGATTACATACTCCTTTGCAATTGCATCTGACCAAACTCTTTGTATCAGGAAGGGGAACACCTTCCCCGTGCCACATCTTATTGCTATAGAAGAATTCCCAGGGAGGAGTGGCTTCATCATCGACGTCGTTTTGAATTTCAATCGGGGGTGCATCAGGCTCATCTTCGACAGTGTTCTCTAGAATCCTAGCTTCGTATACCTTACGCATTTCGGGCAACATACGCGTATGCCTAGTCATATTGTTGACATGATCTTCAAATACATGTGGAATATCGATTGCAAGGGCGCATTTTGGCGGGAGGTTCTTTGCGTTCTTGACATAGTCGGGCCAGGTAATTGCTTCGAGCCCACCGTATTGCTTGCCATGGTGTACATGAGGAACAATGACACCGTCTTCGGGGGTCGTCTGCCGACTGGCGTCGCGCGAGTCAAAGCTTAAAGGCCATTTCTCGCTGGCAGACGATCCTGAAGACACACGAGACGGATGCCGAGTCATGTTGTTGAGTAGCAATAGCTCGTCGTCGTCAACTCCTTCAATTGCGTCAAATTCTTGTGTCTCGAAATCCATGTGATCCTCATCAATTAGGGCCTCAACCTCTGCTGCGTCTTCCATGGCTTCATCATCCGAGTATTCTGATTGTGGTGGGGCTAGAGAGGATCTTTCTTCGGGTCTCGCCCCCATTTCAGTGTCATCGTGCGGCGCAGGTATCACGTCCGTCTCAGATTGAGTTGCCATCTCTGGCGAAGCGTTCGTCGTAGGTATCGTGATATAGGATGAAGGAGAAACAGCAGCTTGCGCCGATTTGGAAGATCGTGGAGACGGCGTTGTTGCTGGAACCACGGGCTCACTGGCCAGGACTGACGTTTGTGGTGCATATGGCTCGTGAGGAGATTCAGGAAGAGATGATGGTACTGGGGGGCTATGATAACGTGGATGACTGGGTATACTAGGTAAAACCAACGGTGAACCTGGCGAAGAGGCTAGTGGAGAGGCCTGAGACTTCAATTTTTCCGGACTTAAGCATGCCTTCGACGACAATGGTACTGAGTCCATTGAAAAAGGCCGTATCTGAACGCTAGATCCTGCGAGCGATGATCCATTGGTCAGAGTTTTCCGATTCTGCACAACAGATGCTGATGGTCGCACTTGAGCTGCCGTCGTGAGCGTCAGCGCTTCGCCCAAAGCGGGAGCTGATCGACGTCTGGTGGTCGAAGGAAGAAGGGTAGTGTTTGCGGTAGACAGGTTTGACGAGGGCTGCTCAATTTCGGGAATTGGAGGTGACGGAGAGGCGGGAGGGGATGGCTCGGAAGGTCGGAGAATGAGTTCGTCAGTACCTGAGCGAGACCTAGCTGGAGGTGACTGATCAACTGTACTAATGGCTAGGGGCGTTTTTTGAGGATAGAATTATGGACAGAAGAATTATCGATATTACCTGATGAAAGAGATGAAGGTCCAGCAGCAGTGGTTTTCCCATGTGTGAATGGCAATTTGTCGATTTTGCTGCTGGTACCAACGTTCTTCACATGTTGCAAATGATCACCCTGTTTTCTATCCATATTCAGGTCGTGGATGGAAGAAATTGAAGAACGTTTTTTCTGATGCTTGTGAGATGCGTTTATTTGACCAGCAGACATGATGGCTTCCGCTAATGTCGTAGTGATTCTGCCACTTATTGTCTTTCTGGCCGTTTGCGTGCTCTATGGCCCAGATAAGGACACGAATAATGAAGAAAAAGTTGCACTCACAAGTTTCGGAGGAGCCCTACCACCCGTAGACTTCCTCGCCATTGGGGAAGACGTTACGTGACTAGGGCGTATATGCGGAACAGCGGGTTCTGCTTCGGGGGCCATAGCGGAGGGAACAGCTACATCCAGTGCTTCGCTCAGATTACGCATGTCAATTCCTCCTTTAGGAGCAGAAGCTACACCTGGACCTGTATCAACACTGCTTTCCTCTGAACCACTCTCATCTCTAGAGGACGATGAAGGTGAAGGCCGCTTGGTAAGGGATGCCGTCTTGATGCCAGATTGAAATTTGCGCGGAGGCATAGGAGCTGAGTGAGCCCCATGTAAAGGTGAAGCGGGTGAAGGTGTCTGAAGGCTTGATCGATTGAACACCGGTCTTTTTGCCGACAGTTGACTACTGGTTGAAACTCGCCCTGATGAAGGAGGTTTGGAAGATGGTGCAGAATTCTGAAGGGGAGTAAAAGGAAGCGAGGTCGCAGGCTGAAGGGGCGTCGTGATAGCATTGATGTGTCTGACGCTAGTAGATGTAAAAGAAGGGGCAGATGGAGCAGTAGACATGGCAACATTGGAGGCGCGGGGAGGTACAGTAGAAATGTTGGACACGGAAGGATTATCGTGAACTGCAGAAGTGACGGTAGAAACAGTAGAAGTAGAAGGTCGAGTAACGTCGGCTTGGGGATTTTGCTCAACCTCATCCACTTCCATGTCTGCATCCATGGCACAATTGACGACAGGTTCGTCTGCCATTTCCACTTCATCAGTGCTTAGCTCTTGCTGCACTAGCCTGGCAAGTGAAGGGGAAACAGATCTCTTTCCCTCCTGAACCTTTACAACGACATCTGTGCCCTGGGTTGGAGGGGCGGCTAACCCGTCGTCGCTATCCGTGATAATTATGATTTCGGGCGAGCCTTTCTTGGCATTTTGGGGCTTATTCGTCTTCATTGTTGCTCGGGGTATCGGCTTTGCCTTGCTGCTTGGTTTACTCATCTTGGAGATTGGTTTCGATGTCTTGGGGGTTTTGTTTGGTTTCAAGGGTTTGGAGGGTTTGGAGCGAGATGGAGGTTCCGAATCGGAGGAAATTTCGATAATTTCATTGTCTTCCGATATAGATTTGTTTATTGAACTGTTGAATGAACTGCAAACCAGATATTTGACTGACCTTGAGAAGCAGGTTTCTTTCCATTTGCAGGGCCGAAGAACGATTTTCGTGCGATTGACGTTCCTGCCCTTGTGTGTCCAGAGTCGTTGTTACCCTCAGCCTCAGGACTGCTGAATACCGCGATATGTTGATATTTAGAACGTGGGGGCTTGGGTCGTGGCTTGGGATATGTAGATGTCTCTTGCGACGCGTCGGTTTTAGGTGCAGTAGAAGGCCTGGCAGAAATGCTGGTTGCATTCGAATCAGCAATGTTACTGGAAAGTCGTGATGGCCCAGCTTGGGATGATGAAGGACGTGAGCCACTTGATGGACCTATTTTGGATACAACGTCAGTTTGGGGTAGATACGGAAGACGGTTGCTGTGGGCACCTGGGGCAGAGGCACTACCACCTTCCATATTCCTTCCTTCAAGTCTTTCTACATCATGCCTCGGACGTTTAGCGACTGACACTGGTGCTCTGTCGTTGTCCTTTCGTTTGAGATGCTGCACTGGGCGTTCTGCAATTTGCGATAGTCTAATAGGATACTCTTCAGACTCATCGTTTGATGAAGAACCTTGGGTAGACTCTGTACAAAGAGGGTTTAACGATGTGTGATGTATATGAACTCAAGGCGGCTTAGATACCTTTAAGAGCTTCCCATCCTGGAAGAGACATATGCGGATATTAATGCTTTCTGAAAGCGATTTACGCTTTCGTCAGATAGATGTGAATCTATATGATGGCCCCTACGTAGGCGGGGCACGGTTTCATAGATAAACAGAAACAGGGAATGGCTCAAGTGGAGGTGTAATGCAGGAATTTTATTCCAATTTGCCAGAATAAACACGCTGCACGTGCATGCATTCGCGTCTGTAATTATAAGTGGATTTCGAAAAATCGGAATGACAATATGTAGAAGATGTTTGCTGCTTGAAACCAAAAATATAAAATAAATGTGAGTATCCAAATAATGTACATAATATACACAGTAAGGTATAGACGATGCTGAGAACACAGCGCAGTGTGTTAGTATCCATAGATTATATGTGCGTGATCGTGAAGGACGGAGGAGCTTTCCTCGTTTCCCGCCTTTGCTTCCTCCTTTCCATCATCGTCGATACCAAGATAGCAGGCCACCACAGCCTCTCCCACAAATCCATGCGTCTGAATCCCGCTACTTTCTGACGAGGACCCGGTTCCTCCGTCTTCTCTATTGGTTCTTCCAAAAGCCCTTCTGCTGAATGTGGATCCCGTATTTGGATCTGGTATGCAACGATTATCCAGATGGTGAATATAGTGAAGGGAATGGCAGTAGCCACGTAGTGCCCAAGGGTTCCATATGTCCCGGGGCTGAGTTCAGCGACGTTCATACCAAATGCAGTCTTCAAAAAAGTTAGTCAATATTGAATAATAATTGAGCCTCAGGAACATACAGCGACGAATCCTGCAGGGGCGAATGCCATGGTAAGATAAGATATCTGTTTGATAGCTGTATGCAAGCGTAAGAAACAATGGCACCCGGGGACGTGCTTAGCCTACCTGCGCTGTCTTTCATCGCCGCTTCAGTCAACTTCTGCATTCGCCTGCTGTCCTCGATGTTGACCATGCTAAATACCTAAACAAGGGTTTGTGAGAGTAAAGGATGGATGATGGAAGAACACATACTAGATCCATCACATTCTTCACTCGTTTATCCTGCTGATCCCTGCTTCTCTCAAGCCGCGCAATCTCTGTCAACATATAACCACATTCCCTCCCCATCATATCTCTAGAATGTTTATCTTGCAGCTCCTCTGCAGCTTCTCCACGATTTATACAAGGATGTGGTGTACTCTGTACAAATTCCACCGTTTTCTTGAAATCTTCCAACAGCGATTGGAAATGCAGCAGATGCGCACGCACAACATGCAGCTCGTGGGTGAGCTCCATATCGTTTGTCAATATGACCTCCGTCTCAAGGAAGCAGATGTGGTTGTACAAGTGCTCCAGAGCCTCGTCCCATGCATACAGAGCATACCATAGTAAACTCAGCAGAACGAAAGTTGGGTCTGTAGATTCTTTGAAGATATGGCCCCAGTATACGGAGCGTCCTGCTGCGTGAACGCGACTATGGAGAGTCTTGGCTGATGTGGCTTCGTAATTTTCGTTCGGGTGTAGCGAGATGATGGTGTTGCTTGTCTGAGAGCGTACCATGTGAACTGCGAGCTGATCTGCGAGTAGTAGGACGTTATTCGAGCGCAAAGTAAGAGGAGCACGCGTATCGATTATCCAGCCTTTCTTCCTCCGGCTTTCAATCGATGCCTCTGATTCTGGGTCCACTGGGCTTGCCATTGGTTTGATGAAGGTCAGCGTAATTGTAATATCTGCGAGGAGTGAGGTATGAATATATAATTTCCGGAATTACTTAAGCAGACATACGATCAGATTCATTGGCGACTACATTCGACCGATGCCGTGAAGGTATCCATCCAATTGTAGATGAGAAGAAAAATGGTTCGAGGTTGTAACGAGTGCCAAGAATCTGTAATACATTCCCGGACAAGCCTTCAACAAACAACGCGCGAACATGGACATTTTGTGGTCGCTGTTTCATAGATTAAACGACACATTGCATATAGACCAGTGCGTACGAAACTTACTCCTGCCTGAATTGCTTTCCAATTGCTGTCCACCGTCTTGTCACTTACCTCCCTCTGTCCCGCGTCAACAAAGATACCGTCCTCGTTTACATCCAGATAGTGTATTGTGCATCGCTCGTTTCGTTTCTCCAAGATCTTGTTTAATTTAGCTTTCTTCTGCTGTCGTGGAGTCCAATTTGGGTATAGAGACTGTGGGTATTTGCACCAGCATACTTCTTGCTCTGCTGTTTGCTTGTGGTCGCAGGCGGCTGCCGAGAGCACGAGATGGCTGTCTGGGTCTTCGATCCTATTGGGGTCGACCTATTGATTTGGTCAACCGAGGGTGTCATTCCGGGGTGTTATTCAGGTGCTTACCTCGTCGTCAATGTCGACGAAGGGCCATGGTGCTGATTAAGTATGCATGTATAAATAGAATGCCAACGTTGTAGTTCAGATATCGCTCACCCGAGGGCGCTGCGTGCCTATGACTTGGTGTCGGCACTTTAGACGGTATTGTAGGGGTTTCCTGACCTAGAAGGGTGTTTCGAGACATAGAGTTTGTATTCGTATTCGATAAAGGTAGAGTTCGTCGACCGGGTAGGATGTAGGGTGTATCCATTCGTTTATGATGTCCTTTCATGCAATATTATGTTCAGAGCGGCAGTAAATGCTGCATGGGTATCATGAAGGGTATAGTGAACAGTGGAATGAGGCAAGTTGACGCAAGGAGCAAGCCTTAGTCGCAACGTGACTAGGCGCCAAATCGGAGAAGAAAGTTTAAGCGCCGTCCAAAACGAACGTCCATGTCAACTTGCTGCCAGCATTCGTCTTGATTCTTATACATTGGAATGGTCTTTCCTTCTCTCAACCCCAAGCTATCTTGGGTGGTCTGTTCTCTAGTGTTCCAATTTTCTCTGCATACAAGCCGCCATTCGGCTTCCGAAATCCGATTACAGCGCGGAAAGCTCGAATGCAGCTCTCTGAATAGTGCATATGTAGATGTGATCCGAGCATTCTCCACTCGTGGTAGTCATAGGCATTAAGTATTTGAGTGGAGCTGACCCACTCCAACCAACCTGCTTGAACGACCGTGTGGTATCGAACCTGACCTACAGTTCTTGTTTGGAGTCTACTACATTCTCGTTAGGAAGGGCACCATCATGGTTTCCAGGTCAGCAATAGCAACTTTGGTCGTATTCATACTCTCCATAATCTGCATCATTCAACCGTTCTCGCTAGCACTTCTGTTGCCCTTTCTCGGTCGCAAACGTATCCACTTCAACCACACGACTGCACCAATAATCGCGATTTTAGTTTTGTGGGCAGCTCAATGCCTTGGGCCAAGCGTTGTAAGAACGTAATTTCTTGTGCATGATACACCTTACCTATGTTATCTTGGACAGATTAGAGACGGCATCGTGTAAGTTTGACCACTACTGCCTTTGAAGCAATGCTAATCCCGCGTCAGTGGTACAGATGGAGTGAAGCCCTATAATATCCTCATCCTTTTTTTTTCTCCCTTGCCTATATGGCAATTACACTTGATATTACAGGCAGCCTCTAAGTAGCAGCATTTTGGGTCAGCAATAACGGAGGATCAAACGGATGGAAACTCTTCGTCTATTTCTATATGATGTTAACAGGTCTCAGTGTTTTGCTCGGAAATGATCCTGTCATCCTCTCCGGGTCTGCCTATTTGGTGTATTACACAAAAGTCAACGAGGTGAGCTGCCAAGTTCGATTAAATGTGACTCGGAATTTGAATAGCAATAGCTTGAACCCATCGCATGGCTTATATCCGAGTTTGCTGCAGCGAATACGGCTAGCATGGTTCTATTCGTTGGCAATCCCACCAATGTGGTCGTTTGTGAGGGATTTCGCATCAATAATGCTGCATTCACGGCGTACACTATCCTTCCTTTCTTAGCGTGTAGCATCGCCTCTTTCATCTCCCTCTCCTCTCAGTTCCACAAATCCAGATATCTCCCCAGACGTCTGGCTAACGCTGGCGACCTTGACATACGTTCCGTTCTGCTCGATCCGCAAAGTGCATGGGTAGGAAGCGTACTGTTCGGTACCTGCCTTACCGTCATCATCATTGTAAGCTTTTTGCATGTTGACGTTTGGAAGATCAGCCTGCCATTCGCGGTTGCAAAATTCATTTACGATTTTGCATGGGACCATTATCGACATGTCCACAAAATACCGCTGGCGGGTAACGAGAGGGTGAAGAAGTCAGACGAGGATTTGACGAAAATGGAAGACGATATCGTGCTTCAAGAACTCAACCAGAAGCATGTTGGCAGCGCTCGTGCTGCTCATGTTCTAGATGAATATCCCGAGGGAGAGAATTTCCAAGAACGTGCAGTCACCTTCACTTGCGATAATCCTACGTTACTCCTGTCAGCGACAACGCGCGCCAACACTCGATCGAATACACAGGTGGCAATGAGGACGACAACGACTTTAGCTACATCTCTGCGATTGCCCCCTGATCGCGCTCCTACGGCACCCCTTCCTACTCTGCAAAAAATCTGGAATCTGGCTCACGCCCGCCGTCACCGGTTCGCGACGCACTTTCCAACATTATATGCTGCATTTTCTCGACTTCCATTCGCTCTTGTACCCTTCGCCTTTTCGCAGTTCATCCTCATTGAGGCTTTTGCGCACCAAGGATGGATAGATATCTTCTCACGTTGGCTGGCAACCGCTACGGGGAGGCGTATGTACCCCACGGTCTGGCTCATAGGTGTTGTAGGCGTCATTTTATGCACTCTCAGTGGCACAAATATCGGCGCTACAATCCGTCTCACCAAAGTCGTCCGCGCCGCTATCTTGTCTGCCCCACCGAACACCGAAGTCAATCTCGATGAGTTCAACCGGTCAGCGGGTATCGCACTGGCGGTGGCATCGAATATCGGCGCGGTGTCCTTCACCTTTAGCGCGTCGCTTGCTGGCTGGCTGTGGAAACAAATATTGAACCAAAAAGGCATTTTCATTAAACAGTGGGTATTCGCGAAGTGGAACATGCTCCCGTTGGCAGTTATGACAGTCGTGGGCCTTGCAGTGGTGTCCGCGGAAATGGCCATCTTGTTCTAATGAATTGATCATGGCGATAGTAGCCTGGACCATCCTTCCTGGAGAGGCGTTGTACAGGCCAGTACAGCGCTATACGTTCCTCCGAGATTCAGCCCATCAGAGCAACTATTAGCGAAGGCTATTGCACCATCGGACATAGGTGTATTCCCCTTTCCTGTCTGCTTGTCGATTCAAAATATGGTTACTTATTTTGACTATAGAAACCGGGCGGTTCACTGTATTCCTCTGACCGGCGTCTGTACTACGTCGTTAGATATTCAGCAAACCCCTCGATACAATCTGACAATTGTGTATTACTATTCGCTTTCAACACGTATATATCTCCCTACTTCTCACTATCTAGTCTTTAGTGCCTTCCAGCCGGTTGGTAGACTCGCCGCTTCCTTGAGATCTGCTCCCACTACCACCGTCTCTACACAACGGCTCTGAAAACACAATGGATTAATTATATGTATTCCACTGAGCTAGGCGCGTATACCGATCTGTTCAACGATCGTCTTCCATCGCCAAAATTTGGAATTCGGTCAGAGACGCCAAATATTCTGACGCTGCCTACTTCGTGCCCTGATCCCCGTCGCGGGACCTTTTTCGCGCTTGTCCACACGCACACAGTTTACCAACCTTGAAACGTCCAGTCGTATCTTGAACGCCTACTTTCAGTCGCCAAGATCGAGTATCCGAACACCCTCTGGATCAACCTTCGTATTAAATATACTGTATCATGATGCACGTCCACGGTCCACTATATTTATTATCGCCCTCTGAGAGGCTAATAAGTACTTCGATGGGCTCAGCTTGTGATATTCGTCGGTCGATGCCAATGGATTGGTTGTTCACTGGGTCCCAAGACACGCTGTGGCATAAGGTTTGCGAAAAAGTACATCTTACACAATCTAAATCCCCCCTTCAGCCTATACATTGAATGGTGAACAAGACTCACCCTTACACCGAGAGGTGCTTTCCCCGGAGGCTGTATTCCAGTTCAAGGAGCTGGCTACTGCGCACTCACTCAAGAGGTAGATTCCCCGGATCGTTGACTTCATTAAGAAAGGAAGAGATGAGTAAATCACTGCTTATTCACCCTTTAATTCCATGGCCCGGCGCGTCAACGGCGCGTTATCTTGTCTATAAATGGCCGGAGAAGACCTGCCTGCCGGGATCACTTGGGCGGCACCGGGTTTTTATGTCGAACTTCAACAATTGAACGTTGAACGTTGGATGTTGGACGTTTGAACACCGTCTCGCACCATCCAAGTTTAGGTCCACAAAATTCCAGGATGTAGCCCTGTTACCGTGTTGTATCTGAATCGTTTGGCTCCCCAGTTATACCGTCTCGTATCCGTATGTGTACGATTCAATGATATGTCGGAGATATTCATCAGACTAGGTGTAAGACGGCGTTGACGCGACGCACGCGCTGCTGATTAAGTTTTTAAAGTTTCGTGAGGCTCGCGATCCCCGAAATGGAAATTGGACTGGAGGAGTACACGTCGACGCTGGCATTTTAATATCTGATATGGTTTTGGGTTATTAGTGATACGACCTGGAACTGAGTACATATTCACCAATTGAAAGGGGGTGGGGCGCATCGCGGACGTGCAGGCTAGACGGCGTCCAGTACATTCTAGGTAGGTATCCCAGACGGCGGGTTCTAGCTGTGACTTCACGCACATTGATGCGTATGTATTCCGTGGGGCGGGAGTCACACCGTGAGCGTGAATTTTGCCCGCACTAGTAGCTGGCCCATGTGGCCAACATGTGGCGGTTTGTGAACGCGCCCTGCTAATTCAATAGAGGCAAAGATAAGGCGGATCTTGACCCGTCCCTCTGGTAGTTTCTCTGCTTCGACTGCCAGTGAGTGTTGGACGGGGGCCGTCGAATGGGTGTTCTCGGTGGGCAAACATCTAAGAATTCGGGCAAATAATTCGGGTAGTGTGCACATATTCCTATTATGGGCTCGTGACTTCGGGCAAGCAAGGAAGATGACGATCTCTGTAGGCACACTAACGTGGCGTACTACGAGCGGTCGACTCTGACATCACATTACATTGAATCACCTCGTTTTCCGCAGTACTTCATGGAAAAACAAGACGGAACAGGCTGAACAGTCATTGCCAAGACGCGCTGCAAGAGAGGTCTGTTGGAGTTAAGAATTGAAAGCTATACATAGACCAACGAGTGCTGGTCTACTTCGGGGAGGGGAGGTGGCAGATGGTGAGTAAAAGCAAGTGGATTATGAAAACACGCGGGAGGCCGTTCGCCCCTTTGGGGCGTATATGGCAAGATGTCGTTTCCGAGGTGCCCGAGATGTCAATGATATTTCCAGGCGAAGTATAATAAGTATTCCAGTGGGAGCTGAGAGTGTAGATATCTGTGCGTGCCAAACATGGACGCTGTTCATTATGCATAGACAGCGGCAAAACAGACCGAAAACCTCGGATATGTGTTCCATGTCTGCCACTATCTATTCACGATGGAAGAGCTAATGGGACGGGTGGGGCGCCTTTGTAGCGCAGGACGGTCAGGAAGGCGCGATAACACAGAAAATCGATGCGATAGTGTGGCGTACATGCCATGCAACGACGAGAAGAATTCGCGGGTCCATTGCCACGCCTTAAGCACCGCGATAAAGACAGCAAATATGCTAGACGAGGAGAGTTGGGAACTTTCGACATGGAATATAATAATAGGCCGGAGATATCGACGAGAAGGTGTCATATCCGGCCGGGATGGCAGAACCACACAGGTACCAGCAATCGAGCGCAAAGTCCGCGTACTTGCACGGAAGATAAGCAGCTCATTTCACAATACTCTCACGTCTGGGACGAGGGGGAGGAGGGACAAGATGGGTGATGGGCGTCAAGGTTGCCTGATGTCGTGGTACGATAAGCGAGATCAGTTTGGTTCATTTCTTTTCAGCTTTCTCTGCGCCGGCTGTCAAGATCAGACATAACAAGACTTCAAAACGGCGTTCTGGTATCGGTAGGGAGTGCCCACCCCAAGGTGGACTTAAGCAAACTTATATGTATTCATTCGATTTCACAAACATAGAAATATATCCTGTGAAGTTGCTGTAAAGTACTGTTCAGAAGTTAACACGGCATGCCTGACTCCTGCCAAACATTGTGCAAGTACGTAGAAAGCGTTCGAGAAATTTAGGCGACATATTGTACAGTCTGTACTAGTATACAATTCTACACGCCTATAAGTCTTGAAATATTCGACACGCAGTAGCAATTTGCCGTTGAGTTTTGCTTGAGTTAGTGGGATATAACATGAAGAGTAAGTATAATGCGGTCTAGCAACCTTGTAGTGTAGTAATTGGCGGGTATCTAATATATTCTTTATAATTATCTGTATAAACGGACTTTAACATGACAGATTCCTTATGCTGCATGTTCTGTTCTTTTGATCTGCTTTTGATACTCTTGAAAATTGGGCACGCCATGGGCGCTTAACGGTTAAAACTCCGATGACGCAGATTTCCGGACTACATACACCTAAGCTCTTCTTTCTGTGCATTGATAGCTGTAGGTATCAACTTCCAAATAGTAGAGCTGCTGCAAAATTGGCGGAAATAGTACAACATGCGATGCGATATACAGAAATAGAAAGCAAGGATATTGAAAAATGAACCAAACCGACCTTGCCAAATGTAGTCGTGGAAACATGTTCTGTGATATCACGTGACATGATAGAGTTTGGTGGTGCCTTGAACTCGTCGGTCCATCTTACCGTCTTTCTTATGTGTTGAGGCGCAGCGCTAACACAACTTTCCCCGCGCCTCTCCCACATTTGTCCTTTGTATCTCTTTCCACTGTATATCTAACAATCTACTACCTTTTGCGGTGGACAATTTGCGCTGGAAAGTTCAGCACACTCATACCCCCCGGCCCAAGGAAGCAGCAACTCTATCCCCAGGAGAAGGGATGCCATGAGCCGGTTTCATTCCAAGGAGGACCTGGAACTCAATGCGTCGGACGAATACCACCTTTCAGACGCACGCAAGTCGCTAGGTACGCCTCACGTTTGCTTCGAAGAGAGGCGCAGAGAAAGGCGCAGAGAAAGGCGCAGATACTCATAGCGAACGCAGAAAACCACGCAGACTCTTCTTCGACGTACACAGGGCGCGAAAGTGGAACAGAAACCCCGTTTGATCCAAATTATGACAGCAATTCCATCCTCGGTGCGCACCAGATATTGTGTCGTATTATCACTCGCCAGCTTAATTTTTTGCTCTGCTACAGAAGACGATTCCCCTTATCCTGAAGTCCGATCTGCAGTGGCCAATTTCGATGACCCTGATATGCCAGCATCCACCATTCGCGCATGGGTTCTAGGCATCTTTTGGGCCATCCTGCTCCCCGGCATGAACCAATTTTTCTATTTTCGTTATCCATCGGTGATCATTGGAGGCGTACGTAGTCCTCACCTCAAGAATTATGAACAGCGCACAATTTCACTGACTCGTCTGCGTCGCTAACAGCTTGTCGCACAACTCCTTGTATTCCCCATAGGGCGAGCGTGGGTTCGAATATGTCCGTCAGTCACAATACTTGGATTGGAGTTGAACCCGGGCCCGTTTACTATCAAAGAACACGTGAGTTCGTCTGGACATTTGATACTTGACAGCGCTGCGAAGGCGTCTGGAAAAACACCAGAGATGGCTTACGTGGGCCTCCTATGTGTTAGGTTCTGGTTACAATAATGGCGAGCGTAGGCGCACAAAGCGCGTACGCAAACGACATTGTTGCCGTTCAGCGCGTATTGTATTTGCAAACACACAATTTCTCATGTAGGGAACATTATTAATTTTCATATCGCATCTCAAACTAACGAGGGTACAGACAATTGGTTGCTAGTGATGTCCACCCAATTAATCGGATTTTCCATAGGCGGCATCGCCCGCCGCTTCCTCGTTGCCCCACCCTCTATGAGTACGGGCGGTCATCTACACTCTAATAAAACACGCCTCCTCACCATCATTTAGTCTGGCCAAACACCCTTGTCTCATGTGCCCTCTTCAACACCCTACACTCTCAAACATACGCCGGTATCGGTCCCCGCGACGGACTCACCCGAGAACGATTTTTCCTCTACGCTTTCGTCGCAGCCATTGTGTGGTGTAAGTAGATTATCCTTAATTTTCCGACTTGCTTTCTTATGTCTGGGTCATCGGTAGACCTCGTCCCAGGCTATCTCTTCCAAGCCCTCAGGTATTATTTCCTTTAAACACCAATCTCCCATTTTTGGGGCACGCAGCTGACTCTATCCCCCTCACAGTGTATTCAGCTGGGTGCGTATACGTTCGAATTATCCGCCCTTGTCATACTGACTGTCGCCTAGGTGTGCTGGATATTTCCCCGAAATATCGTAAGTCAAGCCTTACATCTCGGATGTCCACATATCATCTGATACCGGGTATGCCACCATCATCAGAAAGTCAATCAGATTTTCGGGTACGTCTACGACTGCATTACAATTTATCGGGAAACGGAGAAGCTAACTCTACGGGACAGATATCACAGCGGCCTGGGGTTCTCTCTACTCACTCTGGATTGGAACCAAATTGCATTCATCGGCAGTCCGTGAGTGTCCTTTCCGCGTTCGCATCAACGGGGACTCTTATTTATCATACGCTCGCCGACAGCCTCGCTACACCTTGTAAGTTGTGTCACTCTGAGATGGGTGTCTATATCCGTCGCTAAGGCTGTTGTGAAGGGTGGGCTGAGGCGAACGTGATGATTGGGTTTTTCTTCTTTTACTGTGAGCATTCAACGCAGATTCGAGGGTGGAAGCCACGTTTTTGATATTTTGCCGGATTAGGGTTTCTCACACCGTTGCTCTATGTGGGTCCAAGCTTGGTCTTCGGATGCGTATTTATTCTGATCGGTGATTTTACAGTACACCAATGTCTGGCACAGCCAGTATATGCCGTCAGTACTGGTTTTTTTTATCTGTATGTACGCTCTGCTGATACCTGGGCTTTTGTGCGGTGGATAGGATTTCCTCGCTTATGGCGTACGACAACACAGGGAACACATACGACGTTCTGCGCGTGCTCACGGCTGACCATTCATCGTTGAATATGACCGCCTATCTGGATTACAGTCCCCTCTATCTACCGTGAGCATCATCGTCATTAGTGAGTTGCATCAGCCTATTGATGGGCGTACATTAGCACCGCATTCGCCATGTCCTACGGACTCTCTTTCCTATCTATCACCGGTAAGCTGTGTCTGCGCCTTTGATGATTAGCGGCGGGATGTAACTCACTATCTCATGTTAATTAGCGACGATAACACATGGTGCGTGGATCCTATCCCTGTCTGGTCGTTGGGGCTGATCATCTGATGTTGGGTTTTCTATCGTCAATGAAGCTATTATTCATTTCTGGAAACCCATTCGACTGCAGTTTGGACGCTCGATGCGGGAGCAGCCAGATATCCATGCGCGGTTGATGTCGCAATATCCCCAAGGTGCGTTCCTCCGTGCTCCAATCATCGATGCTCGGAAAATGTTGATGAGCGTTGTGTAGTCCCCGAGTGGTACTACGCCTGTATATTCGGTATGTGCACCGTCCAGATATCAGATTACGGAGTCTGAACTCACTCCTGGTGATTTTTACCTAAAGTGATCACGTTTGTCTTTGCTTGTATATGTATCCAGGTGTGGCCATCAGGGATGACGATATGGGCGCTTGTTATCGCTCTCCTTATTTGTGAGTATCATGTTCACGAATCAATGATAGGCGCCAGTACCTTTTTATTGATCACGTATGCCGTCACAGCCATTGTTTATGTGATACCCATCGGGATGATTCAAGCAGTCACGAACAGGCAGGTTGGGCTCAAGTGAGTGTGGTACGTTTGTATATGCAAACGGGCGTTGCTGAAAAGTGTTTTGAGTGTCATCACTGAGCTCATTGTGGGCTTTATGATTCCGGGAAAGCCGAATGCGATGATGATGTACGTTTTCATGATTGTTTTGACCTATACGTTTCTGACTCTTGGCTTTGCGATTGTAGATTCAAGGTGAAATGACAAAATCTTCATCCTGGTGATCGATTGCTTAGACATTTTCAGACGTATGGGTACATCACGATGGCACAGGGTATGCATAAAATTTCTTTAATTTTGTGTCGCAAGGGCTTCACTGAAGATTGGTTCTAGCTATGCAATTTACCGCCGACTTCAAACTCGGACAGTGGGTGTTTTCTTCCTTGAACATTTCAGCCATCTGTCGGCTGATTCATACACGTTTTTCTTAGCTACATGAAGGTGTGACCACTCACTCCTGGCTCAATGAATAACGTACCAATTTCATCTACCTCAGATACCTCCGCGGCCCATGTTTTGGAGTCAGATTGTCGCCACGGTCATTGCAGGAACCGTGCAGCTTGGCGTTCAATCTTGGTTAGTCGCTCAGGTCTGGTGGTCGTTCATTTCTAGTGCTCACGGTTCATTTGCATAGGATGTTCTCCCATATCGCGTACGTATTTGCCAGCGTGGCTCTTAGCTATACTGATCTTGGTTGGCTGTTCATCAGGGATATATGCACACTGAACCAAAAGAATAAGTTCGTATGCACGTTTTTATCCTTGTCGCGTGGTCTCATTACTTCTTGTTAGCTTCACTTGTGCTTCTACGCAAGTCTTTGGGACAGCGTCTATTATTGTAAGTCTTCTTCACACACCATCTCAGGTTTAGTCTCAATATGGTCTTATATAGTGGGGTGTAATCGGTCCCAGTCTACAGTTTACCAAAGGGCAGATCTATTAGTGAGTTCTTATCTTTGTGTACTTGAAGAGGTAGCTTACTCTCGTTATAGCGGTATGTGTTGTTTTGGATGACTTCTACTCCAGAATTCCATGCCGAACGAAATGTGCAGGGTTAAGTTTCTTCTTTCTCATCGGCGCCGCCTGCCCCATCTTGTTATGGTTCCTCACCCGACGATATCCAAACACTATCTTAAATTATCTTAAGTGAGTCGACCTCCTTTCGTTTCCATCTCCCATGCTGAAGAGGCCGTTATGATTGTAGTTTCCCGTGAGTATTTTTAGATTGCTGCCTTCATCAAGATCTGAGACGCGTTGGGCAGTCTTATATTTTCAGGCGTGGGGCAAATACCACCAGCGACCGCAGTGAACTATGTGCCTTGGGCTATTATCGGATTTATCTTCCAGTACGTGGTCAGACGAAAACACTTTTCGTACTGGGCCAAGTACAATTGTGAGTCATGGAGTGGGAAGGCTGTCTTGCTTTGCTAACGTTGCATGCGACACTTGCCTTAGATGTTTTATCTGCTGCGCTTGATGCTGGGACAGCTGTGGGCTTGATCTTGGTCTTTTTCTGGTCGGCGAAACGTTTCTCGTCGCTTGTCATTGTGCTGACGTCCGAGTAGTCTACAATATCCACTGGATGGAAATATTGGGAAATCTAACATACAGCAATGGTATGTCTCTTCCCCACTAATGTGACCTTTCTCTGACCTTTCACAGGTGGGGAAACACAGTCTACAGAGAAACTCTAGATTGGAAAATGGCACCGCTGCGAACACTTGACAAAGGAATGACTTTCGGGCAAGCATTGTTTCTATGTTGTTATATGTGTTATCTCTTTTCTAATTGAGGTTGCTTTAGAACAACAAAATAGTAGCGCTTGTATTTATTTTGTATCATTAGTGGGCCTCCTGAAGGTATTTAGATGGGCGCAGATTAAGTATTTGAAGGGATTATTTAGCGGATGACGATTTGATTATGATGTATGATTGGACAGTACCTGTGATATCAATGTAATGCAGTCGCCCTTCTTTCGATTTTATTGAAACATGCAGAAATAAGATTGACCTTGTGAATGGTAGCGCCCACAGGTCAAACACTGACACACAATTTCAATTGTAAGTAACGTGTCGAGTCAGAAACGTGCGTCTTTTCTCTTTCTCCTAACTACTACAACCTCGCAGTCATGCCCTCTGCCTAAAGGTCTGAATGACTCACAGCTCTTAATACATCTATTAAACATCGTCTCTCAGAACTGGAAGATTCACTTGTATCGATACACTCGACAATGATCACTCGAATACAGTCAAGACACAAATTAACACCATTCATATCAACATAGACACCAGAGCAACACTTTTATATGTTTGGAGAATCCGAATCGGAGAGCCCTCGAGTTCCTAGTCCATGGGACAGTTTCATATCTAGCCCACCATCTCCTGTCCCAGGGCAGAAACAGCGGACACATACCCCTAGCCCTCTGGCTGCGGAACTCATCCCGAGGCTTGTTCCGGAGGCTGACGACGGGAATGTCGAGTACAAACTGCAGTTGCTGGACCCGTCCCCTGCACGCTTTGCACGTCTAGTTACCCAGATGAAATGGCGCCTCCTCGAAGGTGGCGGACAGGCTTATTACGAACTCGGCGTTGCAGATTCCGGGGACCTCATCGGTCTGCCCCGGGCTGAACTAGAACACAGCTTGGAGACGCTTGAAATGATGGCTGGCGAAATAGGCGCCAGCGTCATCGTCGTCAAAGAAATCGAGGTGCCGGCTGTGATGGCAACTTTGGCGAAGCGAAATGGAAGCGAATGGGCGCTAGGGGGCGGAAGGCGCATACCAGGATCTTCAGTGGAAGACGGGTACTCGACGGGGACACTTAGTACGGACACCGAACCCGAATCATCGAACGGGACAGACGTGGAAGATCTTTCGTTGACAGTCGTCTTGGAGAAGGCCACCGTTGGGGGGGTATTCACTATGGATTATGAGACCGAAGACCTCCCCGTAAACCCAGCAGTCGCAAGTTCCCAGCCTCGTTTCACGTTTGACCTAGAAATATGTTCTGTATTCAAGCCTCGTCCTCCACGCTCGCGGATACACAATCATCCTCATTACGCACATTCTACTGGGGGGAAGAACAAGAGGGTAAAAAAGCACAAGCATCTCAGTATGCTGACCTCTTCCGGGAAAGCATCTTCAGTTCCGCTAACGAATGAAGACAGCGAGGAAGCCAGCGAGCCCACGAAAACTTACCTGCGCAAGCAGGGAAGGGATAGACGTCGAGAGGAGAAAAGAAAAGCCTTGGAAGATCGTGCCAGCAAAGCGGTTGAGCCTGACATAGAATTGTCACGTCAAAACACCGTCAAAACCGCTATCGACGCTGTCGAACTCAGTAGTGGACTCGGAAATCTTCACATAAATGTTGTGGAAGAGCCTGCATCTGTCTCCGAAGAAAACGTAGATGACGAAGATGACGTCTTTGCATCTCCTAGGACCACGCCTGCTCTTCCTTCGTTTCCTGCATCTTCGACTGGAGAGTCTCACCTCGACATTGACACCGCCGCTATTGACGCGCTTAGGAATGGGGACGGAGAAGAGGCGCAGCCGAGGTTGATTGTCGAAGCCCTAGTCGTGCGCAAAATATCGTTGGAAGAGGCTTTCTTGGACTTTGGCGGGTTCTCGTTGACGTGAACTCTCCTCTTTAACTTCCCATGTGTATTCATTATGTTTGTTGAAACTTGGTGCACATTTGTCTTATACTTCTAACTTGCCTACTTTCTTTTTGCGTGTAATTTCTAAGTATATGATGTACATGTACCCTCATTCCGTTGTACGTTCCTTTATTTTATCTTCCGTGTGTTAGCTACGTGGACATGTTTCGTCATCGGGTTTCCTTCCGAGGAAAGCCTGTGCTAGAATATTACTACCCCCAAGCTTCAAAGCTGGTAAGCATAATCTGCAGAAGGCTATAAACTCTGAAAAACAGCGGGAATTTCCATGCAAGTTGAAAAGAGAGGTCCTTCCACAACGCGTCTTTGTTTGGAGTTGAATTTCAAAGTACAAATTACTTAGTGTACATCTGCAACTTGTATTTAGTCGGGCTCAAGGCGGGTTTGCGACGGGCGCTAGAGTTTGAGCACGTATCTAGGCAGATACATTACCCCTGTATGTTCTCATGATAGAGTTTATGACGGTTTGACTATGCTTGCAAGCCATCGACGGGGGAAAATTAGACGCCCAACGCACGTGACATGGGCAAACCAGCGCGAGAAATTTCCGATTCACTGCTCAACGTTAACTCTGACTTAAGACCTTTCCTTCTGATTTGTGTGGGCCATTAACTCGTCTTCGCCGCATTACGGTTACAATTACGTGGTCATCACAATCATTCATGAGACTCGAAATCTGTTCACTTGCAACTTTCGCTTTTGTAGCACGACCATCCGTCGCCAGTTAGCACTCTTCACCTTCAGTGGAACTTACTGTTATCTTCGTCATTGGAACATGCTGCACTCCCATCTGGCTCTAACTTATCTAAATGCACCATGCTGGACAAAAAATTCGAGGCTGTACATCGAAGGCTCGAAAAATAAATATGTCGAAATTTCGAGACTCCGCAGTGTGTTTGCGGTCTACATATGGTGAGCAATGTGTATCCTAGCTTAAGAACAGAAATAATATACACCTGCGGTAGAATTCCTTGTAACAACAGCTTACGTTTACGGAAGGGGATTCTGGTTTCAAGTTCTCAAATTGTGTGTGGGCTTCGCTGCACACACAATTCGATGTGGGAAGCACAGTATTCATGTATCGCCCCCTCCTGGCAGTGGCGCGTCAGTCTCGACGAGTTCTGTGCCTCTATGTTTGATAGGCACAAATACTTTCGAAGGTCTGCATTGTCCGATACCCTTCTTAACTAGGCTAATATGATATATATCAAATCGATTGTCATTTGATTTATAAGGTCTGTTACAAGAGACTATTTCGAATGTTTGGATCCAATTCTCGGCAAACTTGGTTCTGATTCTTTCAGTTTCGGCCACATGCGATATCAATACGATATGGTACTTTTCTGTCGATTGTGACTTACTTTTGGAATTAAACCTCGCATCTAGGCGAACGCTGGAAGAGACACCGCCGTATGTTCCACACTCAATTCAAACCGGGAAAGCGTATGTCAAAACTAGTACGGAATCGAAATGGAGTGCACAGCTGACAGGCTTGTTATAGATCGTGCTGAGTTTAACTTCGTTCATTCTCGCCATTGTAATTCACCCCGAAGTACAAACGAAAGCCCAAGAAGAACTTGATCATGTAGTCGGACGGGAGCGACTGCCCGAGGCTTGCGATCGCCCACAGCCCCCTTACATCAACGCAGTTCTTCAAGAGGTTTTACGGTAACGAGCTATCCACCAAATCTACTGCATATTTTCCGTTCTGACTTTGTGCGCAGTTGGAACCCAATTGCTCCTCTAGTTGAGTTGATCAATACATACACCTAAATTGCGCTGATGTGGTACTGCAAGACTTCCTCATATGGTCACAAGAGATGATGAATTTAGAGGTTACTTCATTTCTGCTGGGACTATCGTTGTTGGAAACTCCTGGTACGTTGCTTTTATGTCGCTAGCACTCAACTTGTATCGTTCAACAACTCAGGTACGCACAGGAGAATTCTACATGACCCGAGGATCTATCCAGAACCTAACCGCCTCAACCCAGATAGATTCTTGGGAGATGGTGACAGGGGAGAATGGGAACATCTCTCGGCCTCTGGGCCGCTTTCTGCGATGTTTGGCTACGGGCGCAGATCTGGACGTCACGTGGTGGAAGCGCAGCTGTAGCTTCGTGGATAACAATCGCGTGTATATTAAGTGTATTTGACATTCGTCCTGCGTTGGATCAATACGGCCACCCTATTCAAGTCGAACCTGCTTTCTCTTCAAAAGGTCTCATCTCGTAAGCGTCCAATTTTCGATGATGCGAATTTGTCTAATCGTCATGTTGAAATCAGGCATCCTCTACCTTTCAAATTCTCTATGAAGCCGCGAAGCGATCTTGCCTGCTCACTGATCGAACAAATGGAAGATATGATATGAACTCTTGCAGCCTATAACTCCTCAGAGACGTCGGATACTCTTGACAGCTGATACATATAAATCTGCCGTAGTTTGCTCAATTAGGGTGAGAAAAAATAGACGACGACTTGCGGCCAAATTCAGGACATGAGATTCATTAAGAACATCGCTATCAAATATACATTCAGCGATGGAGAGCAGATCCCGAATACCCCATCAAACTTGGCATAGCTGCAAGAGGCGCGATATCTGGCCCAGGATTGACCGTGTGTCCCCCTTCGTTGCTTCTATCGAACGCAAACCTAGAAACATCGTATTGTGTCTTGCCATCGAGTAGAAGCTCCTTAAGCGCCCGTCCAATAAGCGGCACGAATTTCATGCCCCACCCTGCAGTGAACACAACGATGCTTTTGTCGAGCCCCTTCTGTTCTGGGAGAAGGTGGTTCGGAATATAGTCCAAGACGAACATATTGTCAAAAACGTTCGTTTGTAGACACTCAGATGCGAAGACGGGGACGGGGCTAAGTCCTACGCCGGCAACGTGCTTGCTAACCCAACGGCGCACATTTTCGATGTTTTCCGGGGGGATGAAGTTGGGCGTGCGCTGCGTAGGGT
This sequence comes from Pholiota microspora, assembly GCA_003314615.1. Classification (NCBI taxonomy): domain Eukaryota; kingdom Fungi; phylum Basidiomycota; class Agaricomycetes; order Agaricales; family Strophariaceae; genus Pholiota; species Pholiota microspora. The sequence continues at coordinate 43,355 of QFFD01004909.1, forward strand.
CCTTGATTACGCGCCCTGGAGCGTCCACAGCAATACGCGCGGCGTTGGGGGGTCCCCATGGAACAGAAGGGAACCCGTAGAAGAGGTTTGAGATGGGAGGGCCATTCTCCGATGGTGTGTCGAGTGCGAATTGGAACCACATTTTTGGAAATTGAACATTCATGTCCATCTGGAAATACATGGCCGCCTGGTGATGCCAAAATATGGTGAGATATACGTGGAGATAGATCATGAAATCGAAATTTACCATTTCCCAAATTGTAAGATCCAACGTGAAATTGAATGACGGGGCAAGGATATGGTTGACGAAAGCTCCACAGGTTATTGCGATCTTCTTCGTGGTTGTAGTATGAAGCGTTGGGACAACATGATGGCCTTTGGTGCTACTTATCTCAACAGAAATGCGCCATTCGTCTGTCGTGACGCTCTTCTTGACGTCGATTCGCTTTGCATCGGCGTATTGATGGAGATGAACCCCATGCTTGACGCAAAGTTTATACAAAGAGGAGATCAGAAGAGGTATGTTGATAACACCATTATCCGGGATGTCAAGGCCGATGTAGTCGCTGGGCAGGTTGTAGAAAGGATTTTCCGCCTCGATCTGTTCGCGTGTGAGTTGCCTGTATTTCATACCATGCCTATCAAGGTTGGGGATTGGGCCTTCCAGGGTGCCCTCGGGGCCGTCTGTAAATTTGGGGTCGCCAAAGTTGAGCAAGCCCGACATATGGCGAAGCGGGGTGCCGACTTCGCTCTCGAGCTCGTCCCACAGAACCATGGATTGTACCGCCAAGTCTGCCATGAAGTCTTCGGTATAGGCAGTTCTGAACATCCTCACAAGGTCCTGAAATGAACCATGTCAGAAATTAGATGGAGAATACAAGAGACGACTTACACCGGAACTTCCACCTTGGTTTTGAAAAACGGATTTCTCGAAGACAACTACTTTTTTGCCAGCCTTTGCACATTCATAGGCTGTTGCTAATCTGGGTGTCTATCAGACTTTATTCGTTCTCAAGATTGTGAATGAGAGCGCACCCCATTGGTCCACCTCCAATTACTGCGACATCGTATTCCGTGTCTAGCTCAGTGGTCAATCCAGACATGATAGTCTACAGCAGTCCAAAAAGTCAGGGAATGAACTGATGTTTGTTCAATCGAAGGAGAACCGTAACTTTATATTCAGTCTGCGTATGCACAAATGTTGCTTTGCAAATCACTGTGCGTTTCGCATTAGCTGAACATTGCTGTTCAATCAGGCTCCCCAGAATCTTCTATTTCAACCTTTCGCGAGGGCCTCAGCGGAACTTATGACAGTTAATCTCCGTGCTTCCTGTCTTGGACTCTTATCGAAGCCTAATGGCAAAGTATTTCATTTTGCCGTGTTCACTCAACCTTCGCTTCGCACTGCATTGTCCAGGAAATGTGGACATTGACAGGGAGAATTGTGAATGTTCGAAGCAGGAGAATTTCATCATTTGCCTCAATAACACCTGATACTGCGCAAGGAGTCAGCGGAGTGAGAGCTAGTGAAAGAATTAGTATACCTGAGTAACAGCGGCGGTGATTTGGAATCAGATCGATGTGTAGAATCGTTACATATTTGACAAGGCAGAAAGCGTTGATAGAGAAATTGAAGCAAAGGGGCGTCCATGTGACGCGCACGCGTGAGGGTTGTTCACAGACAGCCAATCTTGATTTTCTTCCCGGTAGCGCTGAGCCTCCGCGTTGGCAGTTCTTCCTTTCTATTGCCATTGGACGTCTTTCTAACGCCCCTTGCCTCACGGACCATCTCAGTATTCGATATTCAGAACATTCAGCACGCTATGACAGGCTAAATTCGAATCGCGGGTCCATGTTTTCACATGATTCAAGATGGCAGCGGGTTGGACTTGTACAGTAGGAAGGTCGCGACGGCTGGAGCCAATCTGCAGAGCTGGGAGCCCAAGATTATTTCAGCGAGCCTGACCCGGCCAGAAGGCTTTCATCCGATAATCACAGAATAACGACAGATCTCACAACCTGCAAAGTAACTCTGGCCTGTCGGAAACCATCGTGTTCGCCCCTGATTTTAACGTATGCGTTCTTCAACCTCTCGTGACTCATCTTATCACAAATGCGAATAGGTACCCCATTGTGCCACTTCCCAAAAAAAACGAAGGGACGTTTTCGAATTCCAAGATGACAGGCAGAATGAGCATTCAGCGCCTTCGGTGACTCATCTACCCCACTTCTACGCACAATCAGTGTGTTATCTGGATATGACCGTGACGATCTCCTTCTGCTGTATCGACCGCAAATCTAGGATTCCAGGGGTTTTGAGGAATACGATTCTACCGTTCACTTACAGTTTAGGGCGGGCTGCATGGTATAAATAATGCAGCTCTCTCCCGATACATTATTTCCCAGTGACTGCCCAGAAATTCGACGCTTAGCATTCAGATACTAGGTATGTGCAAACGAATATAAATGTATAGTACTAATATTATGCGTTCATAGCCTCTACCTTACGCAACCATGGAAAAGGTCATTTTTGCGCCAGTCGCCGCGAAAAAACACTTCAAAAGCCACGAAGCCTCCATTCGTGACTATGCTGCATTCACTGTCGTCCATGAAGCCATTGAGACCGGCATCAAGTGGGCCAAAGAAGGCGGAGCATTTCCCACTGAGCTCCCTGTCCCTATCGCTTCTATGCTGGCTCGGACTGCCCAAGCGAGCGAGTCGGAACTGCTATCTCTTCCTCTGCAACGTATTGCAACCGAGTCTAAGGAAGGTATAGTGAAAATCGGCATTGTCGGTGCAGGCGCAGCTGGATTGTACTCTGCTATGATATTACAGAGCCTGGGTGTTGACTACGAAATCTTGGAGGCGAACGACCGCATCGGTGGCCGCCTGTATACCCACCGGTTCAATGGCGAAAAGGGCGTGGACGCTAAAGTCGGTACTCCAGAACGCTATGACTACTTCGACATCGGCGCGATGCGCTTCCCCAACATTCCCTTCATGAAGCGAGTCTGGGACCTATTCGATGAGCTCGAGATCAAGGACCTTCTCATCGATTACAAACTTTCCGGCCCTAATACCCTCCAATATTACAACACCGCCCCTCCTCTGAACTCGACAATCTCTCCCATTGATGCGAAGGACGACTACTTCCGGGTGTCCGTTAGCAAAGGAGGAACCGTGCCAGATGATTTTATCAAGGAACCTGTTGAGCATTGGACAGGGCTTGTCTACGATCCTTTCAAGAAACGATTCGAGGCATTGGACGACGACAAACTTACCGACAAAGAACGGCGCAGACTTTTCGCTGAGGCATGGGCCCACTTGACGGAACAGGACCATCATACCACCCGCAGTGCGATGCGCACGGGGTTGAATGGAGCTCCCCCGTATCCGAACCCTGTTATTGAATGGCTCGAGATGTTCGACAGCGCTACAGGCTTATACGATCGTGCTTTCGTCGAAAGTATCATGGTGAATGATTAATCCTGTCACGCCTTAAGCCATTGACTTACCTTCCTTCGTTGTCTCTTTCAAGGACTCCCTTGATTTTGGCTGGCCTTGGCCACAGGTCCCCAAGGCCGAGGTTCAAGAGGAAGTGAAAGAAACCAAGTGGTATTGCATCGACGGTGGTGCCGACCATATCGCTCGAAGGATGACCGCAAAACTCAATAACCAACCGCTATTGAACAAGCACGTCATGAAGATCTCAGAAAGCGCGGACGGCATGGAAGTTACCGTTGCTGGCGAAGGGACACCTCGCAAGTACAGCCAAGTCATCTCGACGGTCACTTTGGGCTGTCTCTCCGCCATCGATATCGAAGGGTGTAACCTGCTATACAGTCAGAAACAGGCGGTCCGCTCGCTCGGGTACGATGCATCTACGAAAGTCGGTCTCAAGTTCAAAACACGCTGGTGGCAGGATCCCAATGTTATGGGGACCGCGACGATCCGTGGCGGGACATCGAGCACTGATATTCCTGTTCGCACCTGCGTTTATCCGTCGTACGGTCTCAATTGTGCAGACGCTCCGGGCATTCTTCTAGCTAGCTACACTTGGTCTCAAGACGCGCTCCGCCTCGGATCCATCTCTGCGGGATCCAAAGATAAGGCAATCCTCGACCTTACGCTCGAAAATCTCTCGAAGCTGCACAACATCCCCCGCGAGCGATTTGGCCCTGTCCTCGACTTCCACGCGCACAGCTTCTACGCTGATCCTTACACTAGGGGCGCGTTTGCGCTCTTCGGGCCGGGTCAGTTCGGGCATCCGGGCGAGCGATACAGCATGTTCGCAAGCATCAAGGCGCCGGCTGCGAATGGCAAGTTTCACATAGCTGGAGAAGCAACGTCTGTGCACCATGCGTGGGTGCTGGGTGCGCTCAACTCGGCATGGAGGGCGGTGTATAACGCTCTTGACGGCCATCCAGAGTTACAGACCAAGATGATTAAGATGTGGAAAATACCTGATGAGGAGAATGAAGTACATCTGAAGTGGTTGTGTGCTCTCGCACTTTCACAGTGGCTTTGAACACACGAGTTTGCAACTGTACATGTTCTATACAAAATCAATCTGAATGCCCAAAATAAATCAATGAAAGTAGCACCATGTACACAGCGAAATATAAATGTTCAAAAATTCAACGCTGAATCATTAATCAACCTTGACTCGTCTTCCATATAGGGCATCTTTTTAAATTTATTGACATAGTGATAACAGGCAATATTGATCACTTTTATGGGACGATCGGGGCGTCTGAGATCCAGCCACCTATGTTCAGACAGGCAAATTTCTGGATGAGGGCATTTAGTGAGTCTTGGCCAGAGATCGCGCTGTCGCTGCTAATATTGTTCAATTCTAAGTCCAAGTTTTTTAAGCAAGGAAAATCCCCCTACATAATTAACGGTGTCATACCAGCTGCCTGATCTCGGCGAATAAATTGGAGGGCCAACAAGACTAATGCAATTTACTTTCACTGCAGTAGCATGTTAGAAAAAGAAAGGAGGAAAGCAAGAGGAAAGAGATATTATTTGTTCGGATCCGTTGTACATGCGAGTAAACCAACATCCAAAAAGGGACCCAGAATCCAACCAGATACAGCGACGGTAATGATGAGGGTGATGATGATACACATAAGAATATAGACTGCGAAGGAAAAGAGAAAAAAAGAAACTACTAATCGAGGACGATGACGTCCCCGAGCTGGCGGGGCAATGGTCTGCTACTGCTGCTACTCGCACCTGTGACTGCACCGGTACTAGACCTACTCGCGCGAGCTTTCTTGGTCGCTACTGCTACCTCCTGCTCGTCGTCCGAGTCAGAGATATTGACTATCTCAGTTGTCGGGTCGGGTCGTTTCCGCTTCTTGTCCTGAGGATTTGACAAGGGCGCAGGCTGCCGTTGTCCAACGACGATATCTTCGTCATCTGAGTCTAGAACGATGACTGTGTTTGCTGCGATGGATGGCGGGGCTGGAGGGAGAGTGGATGATGTGCGCGCAGCGGTCAAACTTCCGGCGAGATCACCTGATGACGTATGGTCTGCGGGTTTCTTACCCTTCGCTTTATTCGAAGGGGGTGCGGGAGCAGGTGGTTTGGGTTTCGCGTATAATTGGGTCCATCGCCGGGCTGTGTCGTCGTGTTGTTTGCGGCTCCTGATGTATTGAGTAGCAATTGAAGGTACTGCATGGCGAGTAGAAAGATGTGGAATGTAGAAATGTAGAATTTATAGTCATCTTAGTAAGTAATCTGTCAGCTCTTTCAAGGAAGCACAAACGTACCCAATGGGTCCTCTGAGTGTTTCGCAGTCAGATATATTCTAACGCGTCATTGTTCTACGAGACTTACTTGGATTGGGATCCGTTAGAAGCGACGAGAGGGAGAGCATCACTTTGAACAGCGATAAAGCCGGCGACCAATTCTGCTTCAGGATGTCTATGCATATGCTTCCTTGTTCAGAAATCTGATTACACTGTTAAAGGTGCACACATCACGATGTATTAAAGCACACTTACATTCATGTGGTAAATTCTGGCATAAAGCCACGAGCGTTAGATTTTCCCTCTACCACTACATCGCTGTACGCGCTCACCTAGTCTTGAAACACACTTTCGGAGCTGAGAATCTGATGATGGTTCAGACGTTCTGCACACATTGACCCATGAACTGCGACGTACGGATAATCTGAGGGTAAGACGATTTCGACGTCGAACACTCCTCCTTCGTACAAACTCCCCTCCGGCCCCGGTAAGCTGCCCTTCCAAACATTCATGTTGGTCTCGTTGGGTACAAGTACGATTGGGCCAAGGTCTTCGCGCTTGAGGTCTGCAATTTCGCGGCTAATGCGCTTCATGGTCATCTAATTAAACGCCCATTCCTTTCAATCAGAACACGAGTCTACATGGTGTGTAGACGTGCAGCTTACTGAAGAGGAAATTCCTGGTGGCATATTTACGCTCGGGGGAATCAAGAAACGAATAGATGCGACGTAGAAAGTGGTTCTAGAAAAACGGCGTCCTCGTTGACAATGAGAAACTCAAGACCACGGGCCGCGCACGTGCACATTTTCGGTCTATATTTAACTATAACAGAACCTTTTTTGTGGTGCTATAGTGTAGTGGTTATCACTCGGGATTTTGAAGATGTCTTCCCGAAACCCAGGTTCGAACCCTGGTAGCACCTTAATTTTGATAATCAAGAATATATTTTTCTGTTGTTTTTTATCATCTGTTTTTCAATTTTGCAGCTTACTTCTTAAAACTCCAGTGTTCTCCACTGACTCCTCAGTTGGAACTCCTAAGTTCTGACCACTGCACTGTCCAGTGTCCAGGCTCTTCCTTTGAACTTTGTTGATTCGATTGGACGACTTGACAGTCGCGACGAGTACATTGATATTAGCGACGGAAAATCGGTTGGAGTGGATATGGCAGGTATTTAAGACTCGTGTCGCAGATCGCGACAAAAGCTTCTGCAACGACCAGTAACCTACCTCCAGGTAGCAGCCGTACATCAAACTGAAATATACTTTGACATTGACAAGGAGACTTACTGGAAAGCTGACAAGGTTGCTGGTTGCTGGAGAGCATGAACACCCGCCTTCTACTACGACCACATATACATAGAGGAAATTTTATTCTTCCGTCATGTTTGATTCCGAAGGCAACATTTTTACCGAGAATAGTGAAGCAAAGCATCCATAATCTTCACGGTGGAAACATGACAAAAGTGTCGACGACAGGTTTGCGACATGGCTTTCATTGTCAAAGAGCAGTTTAATCTCCCATACCTGAATGATTTGGGTTTCATTTGTGAAAAGAGGTCCTATGGGTGTAGCTTGAGTCACTGCGGAGGGCCCTGTGCGCTATGTTGAACCAGACGTACCCATCCTTGTAATTAGCATTGCGAATTTGAAAGACAATACCAGCGAGTCAGTATCCATGTGACATGTCGACATCCATTTTAACGCTATTCACCCACGGAGGCAGAGGTACTATTTGTTCAGCAATCAACAGTCTGCACATTGGTTCTCGGGAGTCCAAATCGTGGTAGAACACAGACCCATAATGAGTCGAGTATGTCAAAAGCCAGCGTGCTTCAGGGATCAGAAGAAGGTCACCGAATTTTTTATCAGCGTAAGGGAGAAGACGAGATTAACTCATTTCTTGAGGTATGATCTCTGCGCTCGACCGTCGTAGAACTAGATATTCAAGCTCCTGAGGGGTGTATAGATCCATTGGTCTTCCTAAATGTAATGGTGAATATGGATGGAATGCGTTAGACACGTTGAGTAGGTTCATCCAGACAGGCTTTGCTCTCGATGCATCGAGAGTCTGCATGTCTGATTCTGGCTAATTAGTGTATAGAAACATCGGAAGAAGAGCACAACTCGCCTGTCTTAGCACTATGACATCTTCACAGTCCAATAGTTTCAAGATAGTCAATTAAAACCTCCAGGGGTAATTTTACTAGCCCTTCTGGTGATCACAACGCGTCAGTTTTATTATGGCTGTAATTGCTTGGGGAACTGACCCGAATGCACCAAGTATAACAAAGGAATGTTATGAGTACCAGCCGGGGGCTATGATGTCGACGTAAGACTCAGTCCAGCGCGTCATATGATGCACAAATCAAGTTAGGGCAGATGGTGCATAACGATCGGAGGTGATCATCGATCCGTTCAAAAAAGCCTGCATTTGGAATTAGCATATTATTGGATTAATACGTCGCCACACCCAACATGGAGAACATATTAGCGAAGTAAGGTATAGCGAACCGTCACTGAGTGTCCGATGTTCTAAAGTAACAAGCTCTACATCTTGAGTCTACGGCTCGTCGAAAGGGTTCTTCGCACTGCGATATATTTAGAGTCTAGGGGTATGCACAGGTCGGTCGGAAAGGCTGATGGTCGCCGTGGTGGAAGTGGGCGGTGCGGGGGTTGTGTGGTATCTGGCCATCTCATTCTCCTTTTTCTCGAAGCCGCACTTTTTGTAGAAGGCTGTGAAAGCGAACATCAGTAAAGCACGTTCGTCATTTCCGAGCAATGCCACGGTCTTAGCGCAGCCAATGTTGTTGAGTGCAACTGCTCCAGAACAGAAGAACTCACGTATATTCTCGTCACTGCAGTTGAGGATAGTCTTGTAACACCCTGTACGCTCGCTGATGGCGGTGAGTGCCTGGATGATGCGCAGTCCCAGCTTGCGTCCCTGCATGCTCTTATCGACGGCAATGTCCTCGATATGGCCAACACGGCCAAGGTTCCGGGTGAACTTTTGCTCCATGAAGATCGAACCAACGCCGACTATGGTATCCGTGGCACGGAAGACAATGACCAGAGTATAGTAAGTGTTAGGGCAAGACCGCAGAAGCTCAAATGCGGCCTCGTATTGCTCCTTGGTAAGATTCGGTGTGGATGTCAAGACAGAGAGTACGGAGAGATGAGAATGTGAAAGATCCGTCTTTGCTAATGGGCGAATCTATGTTCGATCCAAACATTCAGTTCCTTTCCGAAGAAACGTAGAAACAAGAACGTACATGCAAATCCGCACCCAGTTGTTCTCTCACTTCAGGCGAAATCAGACTAGGAGAAAAGAGCAGGTCGAGCTCGGAGTCGGGAGTAAAGGAAGGCATATCGATGAAGTTGAATAAGATGAATGTATTAGATGTTAAATTTGAAAGGTGGGTGACAAAAGAAAAGAAGGAAACGATGGTCAATTCTGTAAATGGCTATTTATTCGATGGAACGTGGCACAGCCACTGATGGCGCCACAAACTTGCCGCTGGCGGATGACGGGGTGCGGCAATGGGGTGCGGGATCGCAATGAGCACAGGTCTGCACACAAATTATGGTAGGATGAGGAAATACAATATATTGTAATACAGCGGGGAACAGGTTTGGAGGCTTTGTTCATTTCACCCTCGGTTGCACAGGTATACCGACGCTCTCCTCATCCGAAGACGTAGTAGGTCTCCACTCTTTTTGGGATTCTTCCCGACGATGCGAAGTATATGTGGATACTTCTACCTGCATTCCTTCCCTTCTCTGGAAAGAAGAAAGAGCGACTGAAGCGCTAGGCGAACTTCTCTTGTGTGAACTCGTACTCTTGGGTTGAGTTGCTTCCCGTCTTGCCAATTCCACTCGAATAATAATTAGTGTGGGGACAATCGCCTAATTGTCCAATATTTGTAATTCAGTAATATTCCAGCTAGTTTGTTGTTATTCAAACGTACCGCAACTTGTGCAGTGATGCCTCCGATGATTGCACCTGCTTGCGTCTTCAAATCGAAAAACGCTAGCAAAAAGATTGTCGCAATAGTGTAGATAGCTCCAGACTCCACCACAATTGCTATTATAGACAGGTATTGAGATTTTGAGCCGGATGTGCGTCGAGCGTGCCACCAAATTTTCCCTGAAATTAACAACGTGCAGATGATTTGAGTGGAGATTGAAAGTGACCATGTCGCTAGGACCCATTTTCCAATGACAAAAAGACTTTCCGGGGACTGCTCAGTAATAGACGCTAGCAGCTTACTTGACATGTAACCCGTTACTTTTTTGCTGCATAATGAGCATCTCAAACGTCAGTAGTGGTAAGAGGACATCGACGTACCAGTTGTGCCGCATACCAAAGCTATTGGGAGCAGACATATGCATAAACTCTTGCCCCATACAACATAAACTCTCCAAACTAGAACCGAATCTCCCACAATGGACTGTTTGATATAATACGTTCAAAATCTAATTAGATATACGAACAGGGAGACATACATTAGTGATGTAAACGGTCTTCGACGCGACTTGCGATCGAGTTGACGGATTTATCCAATATGCTAAAGTCCCGCCTGGAGAATTAACGGCCCAGATAAATCCTTCGATGAGAATGCGAAGTGCCAAAGCCATATAGATTGTCGAGAGAACAAATTGCAAGGTAGCCGTGCTGAGCAAAATCCTGCAAAGTATACGGTCGTCAGAAACCTGGCAAAGATTCAGCAAAATATGACGAGAGTACCATGTTGTACTCTGTAGCCTCTCTTCGCGTCTCTGAACGAGCATGTAAACACATGTCATATATACCACAATCCTTCGAAATGTTCTTTATAAGCATTTACGCACACGCATAGCCATTTTAACACTGTACATACGTTACTCCTGCACAAATTAAGCATTAATCCATGCGGTGCAGAAGACAGACGAAGCTCACCATAAAGTAAAGTAGTGCACCAATTGCCTACCAAGCCAGCCATTTGCGGAGAAACATCGCGAATCATTGCCGTGCCTCGGAGGGGACCTGAATTTGCGAAAATATTGATGCACTCAAAGATACTGACCTATAAGTACATGTCCTGTAATTTCCGATCCCCGTTCTACGAGCCCTATAAGCTATGAGTGCGACTGCTCCGGACTCGTGTTTCCGTACCTTAATCCGAGCCCGTATCATGTAATGAACTGGATCAACAAGCAGATTGTTTCGAAATGGAAACATCATACGACCGCCGGGTTTAAAATGGGGTATCCTAGTGTGCCGCGACGCACAGTACTCCATGACAAGTGACTTGATGCAACCGTACTAAGCCAATGAAGTGATATTCTATTGATAGACAAAGCGATAATTCTCACAGTCTAAAGGTCAAAATTCTCACTCGGAGACGCCCATCCATCAGTCCTTATGTAGTGTTCAGGGGATGTCATTGGATGGTGATGTCTGGAGAAGCATCACAGCTGCGATCATTAAGAGAGCTCGTCAGATAACAACAAAGATAAGAATCCAATCATGGCTGTATTGGAAGCTGCGTACCTTACACAATACCGAACGGAGTACGGAGGGGATGGAGAGGGCACGAGAAGCAACGCAATATCGTCAGCCTTTCCGGGACCTAAGGATCATATGCACAAACTCGTGGAGTCGCGCCCTAAAACTTGACTAACTGTTACTATTCGCCCTAACTAACTCGACAAGAAAACATGTGCTATAAATAATTGTGATGAATTGATACCAGTGGGAATTATGTTGGAGATCGATGATGTAGCGGCCGCAGAAAGTTTAGCTCAAATATAATTAGGACTATGTTTGGTGCCTACGCAATCTCACAACGCCCTTATCGCAAAAGATTGGTCAATAAACAGCACAAAGCTTGGAGCGACAAGTATCTATAAGCTCGAGCTAATAAAGTGAGGCATTTTGCTGGCAGGTTTCTGTTTCCACTTTAAGTCCCCATGGACAGCTTACAGACATTGCGCTCGCTGGCCTCTCTTATCAACGACTCCGTCACAGTAATTGAACATTCCTGCTCCATGAAGGATGTCATCCTTCCTTCCCTCGACGACGCCTTCTGACCCCAAGCCGAGGCGTACTTTATGGATTCTGACATTTCCGAAGCGGCTTCGGTCATAATTGCGGCGGCGTCTCAGCTTATCGCCATGGTCAGACCAGCGCCTATTGGATTACTGACCTCAGCTTTGCAGGTATGGAAAATCACCCTATTTTCCCTGCGTGCCTCCCGATTGTGCCTCCTGATTGAAACAAACATGTTCGAAAGTTCCATGTTACCTCTGCACTTAGAGTGGCGGTAGAAATGCACGTCGTTGAGATTCTGCGTGAGACGGGACCCCAGGGACCTCATATCGATCAGATTAGCGCCCGTAATGGTACCCAAGGGAATTGGGTATGTCGTCATTTCACTGATTCTTTACCCAACTCACGTTAAATCCGTTTCTTCGGTTGGCAAGGACGTATCCTTCGATCACTGGCCACTGAAAATATTTTCAGAGGTATGGGATCGATCGAATTGACGCATATATCACCATCATGTGCATTCGCTGATCATCGGTCTTGTGCAGAGATATCTCCAGCCATTTTTGCGCATATCATCAGCGGCTGATACAAAAAAACGAGCACAAGATTTGCTTGAAAAGTACTGCTTTGTAATTCATACCGAACTACTACTGATGCTGATGGGTGTATACACCGTCAGAACTGAAGAGAAATATACGGCTACCAGCGGAATTGCAGCGGCGATAGCACATTTGTGCGGTTTTTACTTATTATTGACATTGTCAATTTAAACTAAAGCGTACATGCAGTACAGATGAACAGCTCAAGTCTTCGGCATATCTTCTCGAGGCGCTCACCGAGCAGCTATTATGCTAAGAACGACGATCCACTGTGTCATACTGCTTTCAATAAAGCTTTTCAAACAGACCTTCTAATCTTGACTTGATTTGAACAACCTGGAAACGAAACTAGACGGCGTTTTGAAACCGTATTTGATACAGGTCATATCCGCGAGATGCAATATTGGAGAGGCAGACATATTCCTCGGGGTCCCGGACTTACCGGGGTTTATTTACCATCAGGATATGATTGGGGATCTCTTTCCGAAGGCAGCACTGTAATAGACGTTGGGGATGGCATAGGCACTCAGTCTCTGGTGGTAACTGAATCTGTTTCAGATATCAGTCTGGTTGTTCAGGATCGCAAGGCTGTGATACCTGACGGAATCAAAGTGCGTTAACGTCAATTCAGTGACGTTGACACTAACGGATTTTGCTGTTTACAGCTGTTTTCATAACGATAGGCCGGATTTTTAAAAATAGACATACAGACGGACTTTGAAATTTGGTGTCCGTCATAAGCATGTTTGAAGCGGTAGTTGGATTGGACTTGTCCTCAACGCTGTCCACAACTTTGTTGAATGATACTACCAGTAAATCATGAGAAAAATGAGAGAAAATTGCTGGTTGACACACTGAAATGGTGCAACTATGCTCAAAAAAAAAATATAAGATGATTCACCTCCAACCTTTCAAAGGCAACATAGCTGTGCACTATGTTACGAACACGTACTCTTTTTCCTTTCTTACTACCCCATGTACTATTCTTATCCATGAGTCAT
>QFFD01004960.1:0-14551 GCA_003314615.1 Pholiota microspora
AACCTCTAGTGCGCGTGGTTCTTGTGGTGCTCTGCGTAATCCGTCAGAAAGGCCAATAGTCATAAATAAAACGAACATACTCAAGTGCACTGTTGGTATGGTTTCGTCAGCAAACCTTCCCAGGATAAATACAAAATAACTCACTGTTGTAGTCAATGGTGTACCCAATGGCGAAGATTCCAACAATGAGAGCGACAACGGGCTTGCCTGACGCGTTTTTGCCGTCAAAGTAGCGTCCTTTGATGCCTGAAACACGCGCTGTGGCGTCTCCCTTAGGAAGTTTGGAGTAGAAGTTGACGAGAGGGCCCAATCCTGCGCCAGATCCGCCCGACTGAAGTTCACAAGTAATGCGTCATTGAGAAGACAAGATTGTAAAACATTAGAAAAATCAGTAAAAATAGTAGAAAAAGCAGGCTCTATGGAAGGCTTACGACGAGTTTAGGAGTGGCAATTTTGGGGGGCACTAGACCTCCAAGTTGGCGGCGGATGAGGGATGCGTGCATGGTGGATGTGCTGGACAACGTTCGGAGTGTGTCGGAGGTTACAATTAGTTGTTTGGCATCGTTTGGCTCACGTGGCAGCGTCCGGGTCAATGAACGAAACTACCACGACGCAGTTCTCCTTTCTCCGTGGGATTTTTTTCTGGTCTATGCACTCATCCTCCGAAAAGACACTGTACTGATAGCGCCATTTATCGAATCTTATTACCACTTTGCAGCTGTGGAAAGGCGCTGACCGGCGTTAATAGAAGAGTCAACATTGTCAAAACCTCATGCAAATTGCATTCATCTTCGCCAAGCTCTACTCTTTTCTTGGCTCTATGAAGACTTTCATGGACATGCTGTTTCCTTTTATCTCTTTCGGATGCCTGCTGCATGGCATGCACACTGCGTCGTGGTCTATTTTCTGAGATGATATATGATTGGATACCAACGTTCCCAGCAGATTTCCAAGCTTCTCTCCACCATGAGGAAGACTTTGTCTCATTTGGTCAAATCTTGGACCTCTTGAATAACGAGGCATTCATCAATTCCTTGGGACGGAAGTCTGGAACCACTTATGTTGCCACGCCCGCTCGACTCTGGGAACTGAGCAATGAATCGGAGTTGCTCACAAAAAAAGTTGAAGAACTACTCCAATACAAATACAAACTCAGAAGGCTGTCTATGTTGGCGGGCTTTACTTTGCTTTAATTGCAGCAGCCTAATCTGAACATCTTGAGATACCCATACTTGCCTTTTACTTGTCTACTTAAAGGCAGAACATCTAGGTATTTTTGTCTTTCAAGACTTCCACGACTACGATAAACCAAATAGAAAAAAACATACCATCCAGCGTCATCGAGGATCACCGCTACCAGATTAGACCGAATGCTTCTCTCAAACGAGGAAGTTCGTTACTCCACATGTCCGTTGCCTCAGTACGCAGAATCGCATGTGATCAACCGCGAACAAAAAGCCTTTGCCATCGATTTTCATGATGAGATTCAAGATGTGATAATTCCGTTCTGAGCTCACTGTGGAGAAAGGAACGTCGAGGTGTAGTTTCGGGACGGACCATGATATACCTCTCTTCACTGGACACTACACACAGCCACGCAGATATGTCTATTGTATGGTATCCTATGTGCACATCTTGCTGTGGAGTGCGACGTCGGACACGATGGGCATGTGCATTTATACGGGCGGAACATGGGGGAGTCGATATTGTGATAATTTGGGTTTTCTTTCACAATCGTCACGCTGACTATCAACATTCGAATATGTGTGCAAACAGAGAACTATGTGTATCACTATTGTCGCATTTGTACAACATACTGTCTAGACTTGAGCCTACTAATATTGCAAGCAGCTTGTATTGCATACTGATGGGCGTTCTGGACGTCATTAAACATATCCCATTGCTGATAAGGGTACTTTTGTAACGTTCAAGAATAAGCACATGTAGAGACTGCGCTGGCAAGACGATCCAAATGACAAGATTTAATCCTCAAGGTCGCTTATGAATAGATCCATCCTTTGGTCGCCTCTTGACTCTTTGCCAGGATCACACCTTGCTCAATACTTCCTCTCCAAAAAAATTGCTTCCCCGCGGGGCCAATAGAGGTTGTCGCTCACTACGGTCCAGTGATTCAGAGTGTAGACGAAGCCTACGATGCCGAGAACGTATGCTGCCTTGATACCTATACGCGAATATCAGTGATACTGGATCACAGTAGGAATCGAGAAGAAATAATGGACCTCTCTGCCAGTGAGGAAAACGCCGGAGTTCCGATCCTATATCTGGGAAGCCCATAACATTACAGAACATATGTGCAGTGATGGCAGGAAAGATTGAGCCGGTACGCAGGAAGATGAACGACACTAGAGCCCCGAATACTGTCGTGTATGATAGTTGGAAGACTAGACGTATATCAAGATAGAATGTTATAATTCCATAACATCTGAGTGAGGAGCCAGAATACCACTCACGAGTAATGAGAAGCGCTTGCTTTGCAGCTCGTAAATCTCCCCCCTTCAGATGGAAAGCCTCGTAAACATGGTGAGCATGAGCTACGTCCCAGGTGAGTATCCAACAACATACGAGGGGTATTTTGAATAGTTACGCACCAAGGCCAAATGTCAGGGGAGCAAGCCCTATCATCTTCCCCAACCCTGCATCTGCTAGATGCCACACGGCAAGTATACACCCTCGAAATACGACTTCCTCTGTTATTGGACCGATGATGTAGTTGCGCATGCCATGTACCGTGAAGAACCTCTGAATAACTTGCGTTTTCCATCGCCAACGGCGCTGCCCCGGGAGTTCTTCAGAGAGATATGTTGCGAAGAGCGGACCAGAAAAGAGCACTGGAAGCACTAAATGTGGCAGCAAGGGGGCCAAACGTTGGGACAGTGTCAGAGGAGGTAGAGGTGGTAAATCAGGACGGAAATGGTCGGGTGAGTTGAGAAATTGAGGTAGCCCCAGGCGAAGGACAGTGGCATCCCAGGTCGCGTCCATATTCTGCAATTTAAGTGAAGAACATACCAACAGTCTACAGGCAGTCGTGCTTACCCCGAATTTCCAACTGTACCGATGCCATAGCACTCCAAACACAACGGCAACGCACAACACAGTGCTTACGCTCACCGCCAACATACGGGCGCGAATGATGTCAGGATCGTCCCGCGTTCCTTTGACCGTGTTCCCGTGAACCTCATCTTCATCTTCGTCTTCGTATTGCTCCTCATCCTCCTCTTCGCCACTCTCTTTCGTAATCCGGGACCCTAACGAAAGTCGAGCACGTTGAGAAAAGTAGATTGAGCCAACGTATATAGCAGCGATCGAGAAGGAGATTAGATGGGCAGAGGATGTGTTCAGCACAGGTTCGCGAAAGAGAATATAATGAGGGTGTCTAGAATATGTTGACATGCCACTGAAGTCGGAGGGGTATTTTGACTGCTCTAGATCTAGTCGTCACTGTCGCCTCAGAGTCGCTTCTACGTTGCTAAGTGAATGTGAAAGCGTGTTAGTAGGGCGTTAGATGGTTTGGCGTTATAGGAGGGAACAAAAAGAAGGTACAATTAATAGGATTTATAGATGGTCGTTGCAGAGGTGCAAATAAGCGCGTGCCATCCCGGTCCGCTTAAAGACTTTAGGGTGGGCTCGTCCTAAGCTTGGTCCTGGACTCCAGACTTCGAGTAAATTTGATAGTATTGGCTCTCCAGTCTCAAATAATGAGACATGCCTGAGCGTCAGAGGACAAGTCATTTTATTTCGACCTCGAGGCTCAGGAGTTTGTGCAGTGTGACCTGTGAGGTCCATATCGGGAAAGAATTTCCCGAAATGGAAGTCCCAGATATTTCAGCACACAGCAAATCCAGCGCAACACAAATGCGGACTCATACTGTGTTCATAATTAAAAATCGCTTTGCCCCTTGTACAACTTATCTGTTCTCCAAATCGGATCTATCATCTATGGTCAGCGCTCAGTGTATATCAAGTGTCAAATTTCGCTAGACATCCAGCAACTTTGAATTCAATATGCAGCCAAATTTTAAAAATTCTCGAACGAAGCTCATCCGATCCCTTCGTTCTTGTACCATAGTACCTAGTATCAAAAGTTCAAGTCCAGTGCTAGCCTTATTCTAGTCACACAAGCGACACAAGCATGCAATAAGTTTTGAGTACAAAGAATATCTAAGACACCTGTGCAAAATCGTAAGAGGTCACTGCGGCCTTGGCTGCGGTCTCCTGCGGATTATGTACGCTTGGAATACGCATCGACTGGCGTCTCCAAGTTCTATTTGGCGAGATCAAAGCAGTGCTCGAGCACTGCTTTGTAGTTTACGTAATCTCTTACCTGCGGTTGGACAGCCCTCTTCTGTTCAAGCCTGCTTCAAACCTCCATCTTCTTTTTCTTTCCCTTACAATGTCGCACTACCAAGAGGTATATACCACGGAAGTGCTCTCTCGCGCTCAACTAACGCTTTGTGCAGGTAGATGAAGCCCAGCGCAGGCATTACAATGATGGGGCAACAATCCCAAATCCTTACGACCAATATGATCCTCAACCGAACCCTTACGACCAGCAGCAATATGGTGGTGCTGGTACCCATATAGCAGATCCTTTTAACCCCCCGCATAACCCATATGCTTCGCCGCCACCTCACAATGCATATGCATCGCCACCACCTCACAATCCGTACGCCTCACCACCACCACCACCTCCCATGCTTTACAACGCACAAAACCCTTCATATCTGCCAATGAGCACCCCTATACACCCACTTTCTCCACCGCCCATGCAGCACCCACAGTCGCCATCCCCAAACCAACTTTTAGCGCCACCAAACCAAATGGGCGGCTATACGTCGCCAGGGCCTTCAACGAGCACTGGGTCGCTTTACAGGCGTTCAGGATACGATCTACACGACGGGATGGATGACACGGATGACACGGGCGATATACCATTGTTGCGCCGGGATCCGTCGTCAACGTCCAGTTTCCGTACACCAGGCACATATGACGACGAGGGTACGATGGTTGGCGATGACCGCTCTGAAAATAACATTCGGTATGGACGTATTCCACAGAGAGTGCCTAGACGATATAAGACGATCAAAAAAGTCGAGTGAGTGATTTTCATCTTCCTCAGATCATTGGGTGCGCCACAATATCAAGGCCCGTCAACGAGACTAGATGGGAACCGACACAACCGTTGGATATCGTATTTGTGTCAGCGGGTGCCTCTTATTGGTATTTGCTCTGCATTGACGCGTAGTTGCTGTAATCGCAATACACATACAGTTGTGTTCGCATATCTTTTCATGGTGTTCTGATTGACATTCTACTGTTTCGTAGACTCTTCCATGGCAATTTCGTACTGGACAACGCAGTGCCAAAGAAGTTGCTGGACATGTGTCCGAATCGTACTGACCGCGAGTTCACGCACATGCGGTACTCCGCAGCGACGTGCGACCCAAATAACTTCAAGGACGACGGATTCACGTTGCGGCAGGTGCACTACGACCCGCCTCGACGAACGGAGCTGTTCATCGTGATGACGATGTACAATGAAGACGAGGAGCTCTTTTGCCGCACGATGCATGGTGTTATCAAGAACATCGCGCATTTGTGCAAGCGCGACCGGAGTAAGACGTGGGGTAAGGACGGGTGGAAGAAAGTCGTGGTGTGCATTGTTAGCGATGGGCGGTCAAAAATCAATTCGCGCACGCTGAGCGTTATTGCTGCTATGGGCGCCTACCAGGAGGGCGTAGCGAAAACGGCCATCGGGAAGAAGGATGTCACGGCACATATTTATGAGTACACGACGCAGAGTGAGTGTTTACTCTTTCCGTTTTACACATGCGCTGATAGAGTCATTTTACAGTCTCTGTTAGCCCGTCCATGAAGATCGAAGGTGCTGAGAAAGGCGTTGTCCCTGTTCAGGTCATCTTCTGTTTGAAGGAGAAGAACCAGAAGAAAATCAACTCACACAGATGGTTCTTCAACGCGTTTGGCGCGATCTTGCAGCCCAACGTCTGCGTGCTGCTCGATGTAGGTACGATGCCCGGACCTACTTCAATCTACCATCTCTGGAAAGCCTTTGACATCAATTCGAACGTCGGTGGCGCCTGCGGAGAGATTGTTGCGCTCAAGGGCAAGTATGGGAGGAATCTCATCAACCCGTTGGTCGCGGCGCAGAATTTCGAATATAAGATGTCGAATATTTTGGATAAACCACTGTGTGTATATGAGAGTTGTCGGGATCTTTGGGCTTTGCTGATAGGCGTTTTGCTAATGACAGGGAGTCGGTGTTCGGTTATATCACTGTGCTGCCCGGTGCTTTCAGCGCATATAGATATATCGCCCTTCAGAACGATTCTACGGGCGAGGGGCCGTTGCAGAAGTATTTCTTGGGAGAGACTATGGTGCGTAATTTCCATGGCACTGTCGCCATCCTTCATTGATGATTATCGTCCTTCAGCATGGTGCTGGTGCGGATATCTTCACTGCCAACATGTATCTCGCCGAAGATCGAGTGCGTACAATCTGGCTTCATTCAAAGAACCCCCCTCTTAATATTGTATCATTCTAGATTCTGTGCTGGGAACTTGTCTCGAAACGAGGAGGTGCATGGATTTTGCACTACGTCAAGTCAGCATATGCAGTCACGGATGTACCTGACCAAGTTCCCGAGCTGATTTCGCAACGTCGTCGTTGGCTGAATGGATCCTTCTTTGCTGCTGTGCATTCGACGGTGCATTTCCACTACCTCTACCGCTCCAGCCATACCTTCGTACGCAAGGCGTGGATCCATGTTGAGATGTTCTACCAACTGTTCAATTTGATTTTCTCGTGGTTTGCTCTGGTATGTGGTCTTCCCTCGATATATGGTTTTCGCTAAATCACGTTGCTATGTTCAGGCCAATTATTATATTGCTTTCTCTATCCTGTCTGACTCTATGGAGGACCCCTCCTTCAATTTGAAAGGCATCCACACAGCTAATGTGATCTTGGACTACTTCTATCTCGGCTTATTAATTATGTGCTTCATCCTCTCGCTTGGTAACAGGCCTCAGGGAAGTAAGTGGGGTTATACAGGCGCAATGATTGGTTTCTCTCTTATCACGGTTTATATGACGGTGAGTTTGCTCATACACTTCTTAACTATGGGATATAGGCTTACTTTGATTTGAAAGGTCGCTGCGTTCCTCCTTGCATTCAAAGGTCTCTCAAATTTGGCCAAATCGGAGACGCTTACTTTCGGCTCTATCTTCACGAATCATATCTTCAGGAACATTGTGATATCCCTTGTGGCTACTCTTGGACTGTATATCATTGCCAGCATTATCTTCGTGCGTTCTTTTTACTCCTCTAAGATTCTAGTCTTGACTCTCTACGATTTTGCTGGGAACATAGTTTGAGCCATGGCATATGATCACGTCGTTTATTCAGTATCTGCTCATGGCGCCGTCTTATATCAATGTCCTGAACGTTTATGCCGTGCGTATTCCCCTCTATTTCCAATCGTGCCTCCTCTAATCTCTTTGCCCGTAGTTTGCAAACGTGCATGATGTCTCTTGGGGTACCAAAGGTGATAATACCGTCGCAAAATCACTCGGTACGGTGACCACCGGCAAAAACAAATCAGGCGAGGTCGAGGCGGAAGTGCCTACGGACGAGAAGGATATCAACGCTTTATATGAAGATGCTATCCATGTCCTCAACACAAAGCCGCCCAAGGTTGAATCGAAGCCAGATGTGAGCACACAACAGGAAGATTATTATAGGACGTTCAGAACGAAGTAAGCGCCCTTTCAATCTCCATCTCTATTCTGTATTTTCGAACGCTCATGAACTCTTATAGCGTACTGCTTGCCTGGGTTCTGACGAATGCCCTCCTTGGTGCCGCCATCACCTCAACCAACGCCAGTGCGGCAGTGAGCGGCGCCAATTCCGCTGTCAACGGGTATATGGGCTTCCTCCTTGCCTCAGTCGCAGGTCTTGCCTGTGCGTATCATTCCTTTGGCTCCGGTACCGGTGCTGATTCGTTCCTATAGTTGTGCGGTTCGTAGGATCAACTATGTATATGATTGTGCGCCTCTTCGCAGGAGAGTAACCGCATTGTTCATATTAAAGGCTTTGGTTTAAGAATCATTGGGAGATGTGCTCCCATTACGAACAATTTTTTATTTTTTGAACGATCTGTTACTCTATAACGTTGGATGATCTTACTTATGAATTAGGATACGCAGGCTGCGGTATTCAGTCAGCTGTCGTTACGATTTCTCGCTTTGTCGTGCCTTGAGCCTTGTTGTTTGTTACTTATTATATTGTCGATGTGCGTCTACAGTAGAAATAATATTTAGGCCGAAATCAATTTCTGGCCAAGTCTTTCGCAGTGTGGATGTATTCGGCTACATCATCTGATATACAAGCACTATCTACATGCATCATCCGGAATTGACTCCGCTAATTTCCCGACAATCCATTTGACAGTTATCAGACGCGAGCGCCGTCAGGTAACATGGCGACTTTGATTCCATTGTTCTCAATGCAGGCTATCTCGATGTAAATCCCTATGTACTATGTCCCTTCCAACCGTAGGCAATAATTAATTCTGATGAGTTTATCGGGGCGCGTGCCTCTCGCGTGGCCACGGATCAGGCTTCTCCATGCCACCCAAATGTTACTCACTAACTTCAGTCTATTTATTTTTTCCGTTGTGTGCCTCAAGCTATGTACCCTGTGCTGGTGCACATATTGAGGACATTTGACATAATCCATCACTTTGGTTAGTGATGTGAGATCTGAAGTACTTAAAAAGATTAGAAAAGAACAAGAAAAAGAAAAAGGATTATGATTGGGCTGCAAGTCTGAAAAAGGTGGAAAAGAAGATTTTTAGAAAAAAAAAAAGATTCAAATTTCTCCGACCTAGGAACCCAAAACATAATTGATACGGTCGCCTTGCGGTTCTCGGTCACCAAAGGGCGCCAACGGACTAGGTACGCATCCTTACTCATCTGAGCGCTAGATCTGAGAATCGAGGAGAGATCATGATCGACACGGCAAAGTCCGTAACATTATTTGGCACTGCTTTGAACTGCTGTGTTTGCCAAACACTGTTGTCGCCGTTGTCACCAACGAACACAAACTGCACGACTCCTCAACCTATGTGCCATATATGATTCGGTTTATACTTGTGCAGGTGCGTGAAGACTCTAATTATACTTCAAATAAACTAGTACTCACTGTTTTATACAGAATCGCCAAGGAAAGACGAGGTTGTCTAAGTGGTATGTTCCTTACGATGACGATGAGAAGGCAAGGGGTTCAAGAAATATTGAGGCTTCCCCATCTAAAGAATATGTAGGTGAGACTCCGTGGAGAAGTACATCGACTAGTTGCACCCAGAGACCAGAAGTATCAGTCCAACTTTGTTGAGGTACGTCTAACCAACGCGTCGTAACTTGGAACCAAGCTATTGACTTTTCTTACCCCTAGTTCCGCAATTATAAAGTGGTATATCGACGATACGCGGGTCTATTTTTCTGCCTATGTGTAGATGCAAACGATAACGAATTGGCATATCTGGAGGCGATTCACCTATTCGTCGAAATCCTAGGTTTGTTTTCCCAATGATTTGCCCTCTGTTTCACTGACATATCCCCTTCAGACACTTTTTTCGATAATGTGTGTGAACTTGATCTCGTTTTCAACTTCTACAAGGTGAGAACGTAATTCACAACGGTGTTCCTGTGTGTGTTTCTTAGCTTGCATGTAGGTCTACGCTATTCTTGACGAAATATTCCTCGCTGGCGAAATAGAAGAGACAAGTAAAGATGTCGTTTTATCTCGATTAGAGGAATTGGAAAAGCTTGAATAAGATTTATTTTGGGCTGAAGTCAGTCCAACCTTTATCCGTGATACCGTAAATGCGAATGACATATTCTTGATCCAAGGTCTGGTTTAGACCTTTGGAAGAGATCATTTCTAAAAGTACACTGTTCCTAGGATTCGAAAGGCAGAATTCTCCTCCGATTCACATCCCGAGTCACACAGAAGTTACTTTTTCAACAAATCGTTGCTATTGAAGTCAGTTCGTTCAGTAGAAGCAAGCAAGTTGGACACTGGATAGTCCGCTGAAATCCCGATACAAACCCATATTCACTCCCGTGGGCACCATAATCTCACTTCTCGACGACAACATCGGTTGATGAAACACATTTCTGCTTTTCTTTGACTGGAGTGTCGCGGTTGGCGTTCTCCTCGGCCTTCCGAGCAATAGAATCATTGGCCGATGGTCCACCGTCCGAAGAATCAGATAATTATTCTCCACTGCCTGTCCTGGTGAGATGAATTTGTTTACGCGCCTGTAACACCGCAAAAGGTAGATTGTCGTTTCAACTCATCCTCGAACGTCAGACCTGTCAAGAAGTGCATCGATTTGTTTTGGGATACGGAATCGCCCGTATGTTTGCAACACCTTCCTTCATCCGCCATAATTCCTGCAGGCTAGGTACTGATAATAGCGACTGGAACTTGAACCAGGGCTTCCGTCTACGCACTTGCTGTATTTCCCAAGCTTAGGTGCATATTTCCATGCACGATCCAGTAGCCGAGTCTTCTTGACTAAGGCCTCGAGCCGGCCCAAATAAAACAGACAATTAGGAAAACTATACCCAGGTTCTCTCACTTGTATTGGAGGACCTGTGAATATCTCCAGGTATGAGGAGAAATCTCGGAACCGGTGTTATTAAAGCTTATTTGGTTTTCGGCGGAGGCCAAGTTAAGGTCATTTGTCATTCATTCCGCAGTGAGCCTCCGCTATTCGATGTTTCTTTGCGACTTTGACGAATATTCCAATATGTCAATCTGAAAGATGATGTAGGTCTATAGTCTTTTTGCTCTTCGCAAGGCTATTGCGCTTCCTACGTACAAGGATAACTTTGACCGCCTACCATTGACGCGGCTTCGAACCGATGGACCTCGTAGCCCTTGGTCTACGCGTGTCGTGCTGATATCTTTCATATCACCGGTATGCCCAAGGTATCTCACGATAAATAACCACAGTAAAGACAAGCGCAACCGTCAAATCAACGCAGACCTCGGGGGATTTTCTGTTCTTACTGATCGATGCAAGAGCAACACTGCGCTCATCAAGGGCCCTCGCGCAAGTCGGCGCGTGCTAGGTTTCCACGCTACATTTCATTACTACCCCACCTCTATCCCGTTGCTGAAGGCAACCCTAGGCAACCTCGCCGGAATGACCGCTACCTGTCCCGAACCTCACATGGCATCCACGTGGAAAATAGCTCCTTCGATAAACGTGGTCATTTTGACTTGTTATACGCGACGAGACCAACGGTAAATACAACATAAAAATTTGGCCACCTAAGTATTGCTACCAGAGCTAAGTTGGTCTTGGGCTACTAGAGCCTTGGGAGGATCCAGCTCTTGATCAATCCGGAGATCTCCCACTGATTCCGAAATGCGTCCGCCCGGGCTCGGTTTTCCACGATGATTAGTTCAAAGCGATATAAATATATGTACCTTCGGAAGCGACAGTCTATTTGTCTCTCTATTTCTTATATCGTTCCTCTTTCTTCATCGCCTGTTTCCCTCCTCTTTTCGTCATAGTGGGGCACGGCGGTATAAAAGTACCGCCTTCCTGAAAACGCGACAGGTTCTATTCTTCAATACCGCGATCTATCTGTGCATATTCCTTCTGTTCTCTCTACCACATTCCTTCAGTCCACGGATTCTCCACATCGCGTAGGCGGCTGAGAAACCCGCGTCTTCGCCGTACTCCCCTTTGGGAGTTGGTGAGTTGATTATACTTATTGAGGTTTCTGTTCTGATGCCTTTCCGATGATTTGTAGGTTATGCTCCACATTGCATGGACTTGACTTTGGAGGCTTACCGAAACATCGTCAAAAATGTCGGAAGTCGCGCCGATATGGCTACCCTATGTGGAGTGTCCAAAGGGTTCAGACATGTCGCCGAGCGTGCTCTCTACAATACAATATTCATGCGAAATGACGACCAGACGACTATTCTATGCAACACTCTCACAAACTCATCGCGGTTGGCTGAATACGTCGACGCGCTTACGATTTCCCCTTCTGAAGACGAGACCTCCAGCAACAGCGACTATGACGATGAAGATGACGCATCCGATCCACAAGAGCCGACCCAGATGAACTGGGAACTAGTGAAACAAGCTCTCGACAAAACGACACGACTTCGATATCTCAACGTTCACATTCATACGAACATAAGAGCATTCTCCTGGGTGCTTGACAAGACTACGTTCCATCTGCAGAGATTCCATTGCGAATTTGATTGGGATTACCACCTCGTCGCGTTTCTTGATCGACAAACGGAACTCGAGGATTTATTCATCGCAGATTATAGAGACGAGGAACACACTGATACCCCCACATACCCATCATTGACTCTCGCCACTGATGCCATACCCAAATTATCAATTCTAGATTGTACTTTCTCCGAGGCCGCGATGGCTATAGTGCCCGGCCGACCTGTCACCCATCTTAAAACTTGCTTCTCGCATGACGAAATAGGGCCCAAACGTGAGGAGATGTACACCCTCCTGTCAAGGATCGTACTATCAACCCGCGTGTTGAGGTCGCTGGATATCGGTGACTCTCTCTACACGGAAATATTTTCAATGGAGCTCCTTGCATCCATAGCAAACACGAGGTCAACGGTTGCGGAATTAAAGCATCTTGGGACATTAGTTCTCCCAGTCGACGGACGCGAGGTGCATCTTCTTTGATTCATTACATTAAACGCTCTATGAAATCTAATGTGTTTTTGTCGACTCCAGCGTCTCCAATTCTATGGCTTACTCATGCGTTTTCCCAAGATCCAGTCGGTCGAATTGGAGGTCACGGAATGGGATCCCCCACCGTCATCTGCTGCGGCATTAAGGGCACTGGGGGGAGAGCTCCGCCTCTACAATCCCTCTGTTATACGCATCATCTTTGTCCAAAACTTCGAAAGGACAGTCGTCACTGCTGTAAATGGAATCTGCCGAGTTGACCCAGAGATAAGCACAGACTTATTATGGAGGGAGAGATAGCCACTCTCATGCCTTCGTGCTGCGCCACTGCCTCGTTTTATCCCGTTCGACACACCTTCTGGCAACTGCTGGCCGATCTAATCTTTGGCTACTTCCTGTCATTCTGCCTCCTATTGACATTTCCTTTTGTTCTACATCCTCGACGCTCTGGTCATCCTTACGCCATGCCTAGCACCTTTTGCCTGCCGTTCCTCCTTCCCCTGAAATAATTCGGCCCTTCCGCCACGACTCTTTTGTAGCCTAAATATATCTTACATCTCCTTGTACCATAGTGTCAAACTACTCTGTCTCTTGTAGCCATAAATTCTCATTCTATCCTGTATTTTTGGCCCGGCATTTACGACAGCTTTGTCATGCGCCATCTTCGTCCATGGGTCTTTCTCTCTGGCAGATGTAGCCCCCATCACTTGACTCTCGCCCAGTACATCGCGTACTTCATGTACTTTCTGTATACGTTACCGTATTTTACTTCTTGTGAGCTAGCTACCTTACATCACCACTTGTTGTACATTTCTATCTGATAGTTCTAGTTGGCCTTGCGGTTCGTGGGTTTGATTATTTAGAACACCTTACAGGCACGTATTTCTTCTTTTCCATGCCTCGCAACACAGTGAGAATGGGCGGGTCGGCGCGTATGTTACCTCCGTAAGACCGTGTGTTATTGGCCCCGAGTTCCTAAATGCGTCTCTCATGACTTCGGTGTCAATAACTCGCCAATGCAAAGAAAGGCAGACCAATATCAGGAGTTTTCATCAGGAATTCGTATCTAGCATTCTGATAACCTTAGATATGCGCACACCTAGATCATGCTCCTACTTGCGAGTGCTTTGAGTTTCCACTGCTCAAATTCTCTACAACCATTCTACCGAAAGCGGATCGCTAAGATCTGGGAAGCCTTTGTGTACTAGTAGACGGTGTTCTAAAGTAACAGTAGAGCAGGAAAAAACCAATCAACGAGACCGCTATAGATTTGACGCGCTATTAAACAACACTTCGGACCCAGATATTCAATTCTCCGTTTGTTTTCGTTTGGCCCCAATTGTAGAATCGGTAATAGATCTAGAGTGTGGACACAAGATTTAATTTATGCATCAGATAATTGAACCTTCTATGTAGAGTAACTTGCGTCGGTTAGTGACTGGTTCATTTATTTTTAATTGTAGTGCGTATCACAAGTTATAGGTGCATATGTTACACCCGGACCCCGGTGCCTGCATTCGCGTCTATTGGCTGGTTGTATGTAGGCATTTGGCCATCTGCCCAACGAGTATAATCTTGTTGCTGTACCTATTTAGGGTCTTTATCTTGACCCATTTCTACCGCAAATAATCAGGAAGTATGAACATGTTCGGGAGGCTAGCAAAATAGAATCATTTTTGAAGATTTACTTTCGTGACTATGGCGGTCAAAATGGCGCATAATTATTGCGCGAAAACATTTTTGTTTTTGGCAGTCGCGCAA
>QFFD01004964.1:0-21997 GCA_003314615.1 Pholiota microspora
CGAGTCTAGCTGGACTGCTTCGCGGGCAAGTTCCAAGGCTCTCGTCAGGGCACGCCGCGAGGAAGGCCTATTCTCAGAACGGTGTGAATTTTCCGACGGCGGCGCAAGCAGCGTTCTGTCGGTCTGGCCTGAACTATCCTGAATACGGTCTGGAGGGCGAAAGGATGAAGGGGGTAGGTATGATTGGGGAGGGGAATCGGATAGGTCGTCTATTGATGAAGACATCGAAGAAGGCATATTCTGCACCACCGACGACGACGCCTGGCGAATCTGGGAAAAGGCGGCGACGGCTGAGAGATTCGGTGATGCAGACGGCCTTGCAAAAGAGCTAGAACGCGAGCCTCTGGAAATCGAATTTGAGCCCGATGGATACATCGCGTTGTCGGGTGAATCTGGTATCGAGGGTTGGCTCAGAGCACCAACATGGTTTGCTGGCAAACTTGGGATGGGCAAATTGGGGGGCGGGCCTGCGGGTCTGGCGTTGGCGGCCGATGAACGTCGGCGGGAGCTGAGGGAAGACGGGGAGAGCTGTTGGGGCGGGGAGAAGGATACAGGAGGTGGTTGGTGTTCATGCCACTGCGCACGGGGCTCGGCACGATGATGGGTGGGCCGGGCCTCCCATTCGAGTTCCATGGGTGGGCGTGAGCTGCAGGACCTCAGTCCTTAGGCTTGATGAAGATGGTAGCAGTCAAGTCACGGAGGCTCTGCTTATTTGGCCATCAACATTCCCAACATCTCACATTCATTCCAGTTAGGAACTCTTGCATTATCGTATAACAAAAACAAAACTCAAATGAGGGTACTGATTATCCGAAGGTATCGAGCTACGCAAACTATTTAACGAGGGGACCACTGTCAAACTAGGTAAAGGGTATATAATATGCCACAGAGCACATTTATTCACGTCCATCATATTCAGTCGCGGAATTCAGCCTGGGAACCCTGCGCGGCAAGGCGACTCTCCAAATTCCTAGCAACGAAATATCAGTAAGTTTACCAAGCAACGTCTTATAAGCCTACCTGAGAGACTCCTCCTTCGCGAGCAGTTCCTGCCTCTTCTCGTTGATCTCGCGTTGCACCTTGAGCTCAATTTCGCGCAACTGCAAATCGCACATCATGAGACAAAATCCTATCGCAAACAGTGTAATGACCGACCTTCTCTTCTTCTCGGCGCAGTTGCTCTTCCTTAAGACGCACACTTTGAGAAGCCATCTCCTCCGGCAAGATGGACGAATCGCTATTGGAAATACGTCAGAAGATTCCTCAGTATGACGAGGATGAACCCACTTTGCATCAGAATGGACGGTGCGAGAAAGTTTCTCTGTACGATATGTTTCGTACAGAAGATCATGTGTCAATGATTTTAGATCTGCAAGGTGTGAGCTATTGGAGCAAATCAGTCAAACGAAATCAATCAAGCACAAATCAATATCACTTGAGAAGAGCGCTCCTGAGCCTGCTAAAGTCTGAGTGGGCTGGGTTGTCGACCTCAGCAATACCCCATGGATAGATACGAGCCCGGACTGGTTGCCCATCGATTTCGATTTCTTCCTCTGATCCAATGACTGCAAATGGGAGGAGGGCCTTGGTAGGAGGTAAGTAAATACTTTATTGCACAATGTAGTTGTAAACATACTCTTAATTCACTGTTATCTTGAATCGTCTCCTCATCATCTTCTTCGACATCGTATGGGAAATTATAGACAGGAATATCGTAATTCTCGATGTCTTCCATGATCTGCACACTAGTGAGACTGAATTCTACACGTCAAGACAGAAGATGCTCACTCTCTTCTTGAAGCCCTTGAGCTCACTAGGTGTCAATGAATCGGCCTTTCCAATGACAGGAATAACATTAACACGAGGGGAAAGGCGGCGCATAAGTTCGATGTCCATTTCCCGCAACCTATGATTGAATAAGTCATATACGCTGGAGAGAAACAGGGGTCTGCGTACGCATGTCCAGTAGGAGGGATAAAATACAGGAGGGCATGGATACGATTATCCCTGAAGCGAGGGTTACGCTTGATGCGAGACTCTTCGGCGAGAATGTCGTCATATTGGCGTTCAAGGTAACCAACTATTTCTTGGAAGCTGTAAACATTGTTATGAGCAGGAGATTTCAGCAGACGGAATTCTTGAACACGCACGCAAACTCGTTGTCGATGTTATCTCCAAAGCCAGGTGTATCAACAACTGTCAGTGCAATACGCACACCGTCTTCCTCCAGCTCTAGAATTGTGATGTAACACCGTCAGTCAACTGAACATATAGCAATGAACGCTCCTGAATGCGCTCACCAACGTTGACAGGCTTAATTCTTATACCCTCTTCAACGTGTGCAGTTTCGGGATTGTCAGAGATCTTGTGGGCCAAAACCTCGGACTCGCAAAGGGTGTTCACAAAAGTGGTTCGACCAGTACCAGAAGCACCTAAAAACAGGCGGGTCAGCGAGCGAAAGTCAGATGCTGCAGAAGAGCTGACGTACCGACGACCATCAGGGTGAACTGAACACCCTTTTTAACCTTGTTTCCTCTGCGTCTTCCAGCAAACGACATTTTGACTACTCAGCGCGACTTGGAGAGCTTCGCTGTCGTATATTATTCCTACTTCAGACTCCGCTTGATGGTGTGACTGCTGTGATAGTAACAGATTACGTGATGGGACGTGACACTGCCGTTCACTCTAATATTGCTAAACTTATAACTACAACTACAAGTGAAATAGAGTCAGTCTAGCAATCATCAATGCTTCATATCATCAATGACAAAGATAACTTTTCAGTTTTATGACATAGAAACCAAAGACCGACAGCTTATTGAACTTAAAGACTTAGACTCAGTGGCAACTGGAGAAATTCCCTCTTCAGCTTAGTTTCCATGGTCTCGTCGCGCCTTAGGCTCAACTCTTCCTTTGTGCTTCTGCTTCGGGCAGAACAATCGGCAATCTCACTCCCACATTTCCGACGCGGACTGAGTTCGACGAGCGAGACGCCAGATTTACCCAAAGCAACTAAAGTAAGAAAATCCAGGAAGACCACCAAATCTTTCCTAGACCTACCGACCATATATACCCCTCTAAGTGGAAACGGAATACCCTCCATTCCTCTACCAGAATTCATACAGGGAACAGTAGCGGCAGGTATGTACACACAAAACGAATATTCTTACTCAAATTGATCATATTCAATAGAGAAATACATCGAACCTGTGCTAGTCCAGACCACTCGCAAACCCAGAAAGAAAAAAGAACCTCAGCGAGTAGAAAACCTTCTACTCGCTGAAACTGAAGAGAAAAACGGCGTAGCAATCCATGGCGTTCAGACGACAGGTAAGTAACAAAATCTGACGAAACCACAAATATACCTCACTTTTGCATAGTTGGAAAAAAATTGAAGCCAACAACGTTCCTGTCACGGCAAATATTGGCAAACCTGAAACGATTTCCCCATTGTCTGCTGCTAACCAGAGTGGGCCAGTTTTACGAGGTACGTTCAGAGTTTGTTGCGCTTAGACTTTCATTTCAAATCATTCGTTTTAGTCCTATTTTGATCAAGCAGTTGATATATCCCGTCTTTTAAACATAAAACTGACGAGCAGGAAGTGGAACGGAGAGCGCGTTGCTATGTGCGGTTTTCCTATCATGCATCTAGACAAGCATCTCAAGGTCCTAGTGCAACAAGAAAAGCGATTTGTGGCCATGTGCGAAGAATTTCCCCGAATGTCGACCTCTAACGTCAAAGAATTCGACAGGCGTATAAGCCGCATAGTCACGCCCGGAACATTAATCGACGAATCATTTCTCAATCCCTGCGACAACAATTATGTCCTCGCAATCATACCTGCCGAAGCCTCTGATAATGCTACAACATCTATAGGATTGGCTTGGATAGACGTATCTACGGGAGAATTCTTCTCCAAGCGATGCGATACCGACAATCTCCAAGACGAACTCGCTCGAATAGGTCCTCGAGAGGTTGTTCTGAACTCGTCACTCTCAGGTGATCATCCCATTTCTTTGATATTGAAGGACAACGGATGCCCCGTATCTCATTTGACTCCCGGAATTGCTCTACTTGATGATGTATCCCAAAGCTCGAGTAATTCTCTGTTGACCCTTCAAGCAGTCCCTTTGCGAGACCAATCACTGCCGATAGAAGAGCTTTCTGCTATTCAACTACTTACAGATTTTTTGCGAACAAATTTACTCGACCACATGCCGATCCTTGAGAACCCAGTTCATGAAGCATCACAGCAACTCATGCAAATCGATTCGCATACCATCCAAGCTTTGGAAATCCGTGAAACTGACTACGAAGCTGGTATCAAGGGTTCCTTGATCAGCGTTGTCAGACGGACTGTAACAAGTGGAGGTGCTCGATTGCTAGCACGTTGGATATGTGAGCCCTAGTTTTGATCAATGATAGCGAATTAAAACTCTTCCTAGGTTCTCCCAGCACTTCTATACCGGAAATACACGCGCGGCAGTCTCTGGTCTGTATCTTTCGGGATCGGTCACATTTTCGCATGGATATCTGCGAACTCCTGAAAGAAATCAATGATATGAGTCGTCTCTGTCAGAGGTTCTTGCTCGGAAGAGCTGAATTTGCTGACCTCGTTTCTGTGCATTCTACGATTGGGATGTGGTCCACTCTTCGGAAGCGCGTTGAACAGGAAAAATCTATGGAAAGTCTGGAAAACCCTGCCTCATTCGAGAGTAGCGCATGGCAGAGTCTCGATGAGTTATTTCATCGGATGTCTGATCTCGAAATTCTCTCTCAGAAAATATCTAATTCCATTATAATTCATCCCGATTGCTCAAGCGACATGAATGACATTGACGTTGAGGAACCTTCTTCAACAGACGAAGACAATCTCATGGACTCCGAAACTTTGGTTTCTGGTAAAGCTGATGACAAGAAATGGTCAATTAACCCTAAGTCTGCGTTCTAATCATCCGCTATCAAGACCCATCATTGACTGGATTTCTTCAGATGTTCAGAAAAATCTTCAAGGCTACATACTGTTCTTCAGAGTCTGCTGCAACAAAAGGAAGAGTTGGAACAGATTCTGCGTTCAAAGTTTGGTGAGCACCACTCTCAAGTCTCAGAATTTGTTTGCACACTCTAACAACACATCACGTAGGTCCCTCTTTGAGCCTCCGTTCCACTCCGGGGCAAGGATTCTTCGTACATTTGGCTAGGGCCAAACGTGATAAACGCGGCATCGACCTTGATACAGACTTCTATAGTATCGGAGAAACGCTGAGTACCAAAAGCTACTTCTACCGAGTGAGTCAATATGTTCATTCTATGTCAACCCACGCTAATGACATCCTTCTTTCAGGAGTGGTCCTCTCTGGGCAATAAGATCGTCGAAACTTCGACTGCTCTCGCAGCGGCCGAAAGGGAAATCTTTGAAAGCCTGCGCCTTGAAGTCATTGAATGCGCAGACAAACTGCGTAAGAACGCCCAAGTCATAGATGAACTTGACGTTGCTATTTCTTTTGCGATTCTAGCCACCGAAATGAATTTTGTTCGGCCAAAAATAATTCAAGAGTCGGTGCAATTTCTTTTTTCCTTTCATCAATACCAGACAATTGACCAAAGTTATAGTTGTACCTATAACGTCGTCAATGGTAGACATCCTACTGTAGAAATTGGACTTCTTTCGTCGGGGCGTCAATTCACCCCAAACACCATAACCATGAACGATTCCTCTAACATGCACATCATCACTGGCCCAAATATGGGCGGAAAATCAACCCTCCTTCGCCAGACAGCCTTGATCACCATCCTCGCCCAAATCGGTTCTTTTGTTCCTGCCGATTACGCACAATTAGGTGTCGTGGACAAACTCTTCTCAAGGATTGGCGCTAGAGACGACCTCTTCCGCGATCGCAGTACTTTCATGGTCGAAATGCTTGAAACGGCGGACATCTTACGGCGTGCAACAGATAGAAGCCTTGTGCGTAGCTATTCATTCATATCTACGGTCGAATTGATTATCATCCCAGGTCATCATGGATGAAGTCGGAAGAGGTACTACTGTTAAAGATGGCCTCGCAATTGCGTTCGCTGCCGTCCATCACCTAGTCACTGTCAATAAAAGCCGCTGTCTATTTGCCACACATTTCCATGAATTAACTGATATGGTTGGCAATGTTGACAACGTCCAAGGTAGCGGTACGTTTGACAATGTACGGTTCTATTGTAGTGATGTTGAGGATGCTGTGGTGAAATTTTTACAACTCGGGTCACCGTATATTTGTACTGATTTCTTGTGTTTAGGATGGGCACTTTGCATATGCATATCGATTGCGACCCGGAATAAACCGTGATAGCCATGGCCTCAAAGTCGCTGGCCTAGCAGATATGCCTCCAGCGGCATTGAAAGTTGCAAAAACCACACTGAATTGGCTGCAGTATAAAGGATTAAAAGAACTGGGTCTTGAATCTAATATATCTTCCAAATCTACCTTGATGAACTACTTGTGACATACTGTGTCTTTGTATCATATTTGCATGCTTCAATTTTTCCTTATATAGAGCTTAATTCTCGGTCAATCATTCTTGACAAGTCAATCAACGCGTGTCGGTCCCGCTGCGCAACAACTAGAAAATGTACATATTAGCAAACATATAATACATTAGAATATAAATCCGCTGCGTAGAACCATTGCTGGGTATACAAAAGAAAGTGGCTGTAATAAATTAATCCTGAAATCATTGTTGTATATTGTTCTCGAGAAGTTGTCTCCTCTCCGCGACAGTTAACCTCGGTGTTTCCTCGTCGTTGTCTTCGTTTCTATTGGGTCTTGTTGATACAACGGTGGGCGGTGAAAAGAAACCTTCAGCTAGAACACCGACAGCTTCCACCGCTGCCCCAGAACTCTTTCTGGTGGTTCCTCTT
Organism: Pholiota microspora; assembly: GCA_003314615.1. Taxonomy (NCBI): domain Eukaryota; kingdom Fungi; phylum Basidiomycota; class Agaricomycetes; order Agaricales; family Strophariaceae; genus Pholiota; species Pholiota microspora. The sequence goes on from QFFD01004964.1 coordinate 6,912, forward strand.
CCAATGGCAATTGACCCCTTACCGAGAGTCGCAATGCTCCCCGACCGAGCACGATAAGCTGGAGATGATGAAACTGTGGCGCTGTATCTCTTTGGTGACGTAGAAGAAGAAGCATCTTTACGTGTAGAACGTGTAGAAACATTGCTGTCATTGCTGCCAACCGAAATTGTATTGCGATGCCTGTTCGTATGATGGTGGGCGAAAGGTGCGTGCGGTAGAGTTGAAGTTGAAGGGCCATGAGTAAATTGCACTGGTTGCATGTCATGCTCTGTATGCATAACTAGCATGTCATCATCTAGGTCCTCATCCTCCCCAAGAACATGGTTTGCCGATGTGGGACTACCAGACCCCAGTGTGCCCCATGAGGGTACAGCTTCCGATCTATCTATGACTTCGTCAAATACTTCGTAGTATCGACGAATGCATAGAGCGATGATCATTCCCAGAGTTGTTCGTCCTCCTTGAGAGGATTCCGAATGTGAATGCATCTGCGACAACATAGATGTGCTTGTTGCTCCAGATATTTGCACGCTGCACATCATCACGTCATACATGGGATTCGTACTTTTGACGAGATTTGGGCTTATTACTATGGCAAGGTTTGTCGCGTCCATTCGATTGTACTCGCTTCGCAAGGAAACATCATGGAGAAGATCTAGGTGATGTTCCAACATGAGTGAGAGGTTTTAGTATAGGTAATGACACTTCGACTCACGCATTACGTGTGACAGTAAAATATAGGCACAGGGAGCGATTTCTGGTAGCAGGACCTCTCGAACAAATTGCACAGAGGTCAAATCAGCAATTTCATCTCCTGAAGGTACTGGACATCGTTTGATTGTCCCGTATGTGCTTTCTGAAAAGAGAGGTTCTGGCAAGTCTCTCAGGTATTTCTTCAGCAAGACAGCAGCTAAATGGGGGTCTGAAAAATTCTCCAGTGAAACGACGTTGCCCCGGTCATATGCTTCTTGTGCAGCACGTAGAAGTGAAGAAGCTGGAGAACGTCTGAAGAGACCCTCTTCCTCCAAACCTGTTTTCGAAAAAAAAAATGTGATCCTTTAATATGGTCGAAGACAGAAATGTAGGGCAGCGCACCTGTATCGCGCAGGAATTGTATAGCATCTTTGACCACACGAGGAATAGCCCCCTTTTCGCCGTTATAGCCCATGATATCCTCCAATGGTACACCAAAGACACTGGATCGGACTGGTAAGGGCAATGTGATTTTCCGTTCGTATTTGAGGTTTTCTCTAGATAAGTTTGTAAGGATCTGTATGAAGAACCATTGAGCAAACCTACTGATAAACCGGAGGTGGTATATCAATCTGCGTCAAAGGAACACGCCTCGCAAGGTCAGAAAGAGTTGCTATGTACACAATTTTGCGAAAGAATTTTGGGCTTTAATAGAAATTCATCAGGAAACTTTCAGGATTCAGTTAAAGAGATCGAACCTGATTACAGCGCCTGCCAAGGAAAAAAGCACTAATAATCACTAGTGAGTTACAGATTTCTGACGTTGCATAATATATCATAGATATACTTTTGGAAAAGAAGGACGAATGAACGATATACTGTAGCAGTTATCAGCGTTCGGTACTGGACAGGGCGACTAAAATTTACTTACTAACTGCTTTAGATTCTTCCGGTATTTTCTGCTAAGACTACGATATGCTTTCCACACCCAGTTCCAGCTAGGGGCATGCTTTGATGCCGCAGCGAAAAACACAACGGTATAATCCGCCTCCACTAGAAGTATTAATGTATTAAGCCCAAGATACTCGTATTGAAGAACGCCATGAAATAGCAGTATCACACATACCGTACAAATTTAGGTATGAGAGGATACGCCTGCAGAATGGGAGTTTTAGGTTCATTATGAGATTGTTCAGTCATATACATACGAGAGTAACAAATCGTATGGGATGACTTGAGGGTCCGGAAGCGCAGAAGCGTTGAAAACCACCCTTATATCAATCAATCCTCAATGCACAATGCGTGAGTAGTCTGTTGATTAGTCTTACATTGGCCGTGTTCTGGCATAAATGTCTCAGTAAACATGATACAAAAGTGGTAAAGGGGGACACACTCGAAGTCAACTCCAGCCTGAAATATCATCTTTCCTAGGACTTCCTGTACCATTAGTCTTTCTTCGTCTCCATATACACGAGTAGGTTCTTCAGCGGAAAATCCCATCTCTTCCTGGGCTCGTTTTAACCACTGAGTTGAACTGGTGAAGAACGCTTTCCGTTTTGAATTGGGTGTGATTGGGGATCCAGGATAAGCTTCTTCTCCATCATTATTCCTTGTCTGGATGTGATTCCGATCATGAGGGGGGGAGAGTGAAGACTTAGAAAGAGACAGAGCTGCCAGCCTTTGTTTGAGGTTGAACGATGGAGGTGGCATGTCTGCAATCAAAGCCAACGTATATCCTGTAGTGGTTTTTTGTTACTCGCGTTCTTTTCAGCCTGTTAGGAGAAGCCTTTGTGAACGGACAGAAAAGTGGGAGCCGCGTTCGCCGCGTGTGGACAATCCCTGCCAATGCCACTGTTAGTATTTTTGTCACCAAGCGTCGCCATGCGGAATCTGGTCCTTTGCAATTTCTCTCCACGTGCCAGAAATAATAGCTGACGACAATGACATAGCATTCGCGTTCAAAATTTGAACATTCAATTATGTATGTGGAAATCTCATTAGCAACGTGCAGATCGTTTAACTGAGCGAGTACGTTTCAGGAGACAGTAGACAGAAAGTAAATATTACAGATATTGTCATTCAACATCCATAGTCCACCACGGGATCTAAGTCGATATAGAGCGAATATAATTCAAAGCTGAGCCTGCCTTCAGCCAGTTCAGTTGGTCGGCAGACATAGTGTGTTTTGTCTCAATCTCAAAGACTGTGCCGTCGAATTTTGTGACTTTGATTTTGATAGAGGCGCCGGGTTTCCCGTTGAAGACGTCAGTCAGACCAACAGTCTCCAAGACGTCGCCAGACCCTATTCTATTATAATCTGCCTTATCGGCGAACCATAAAGGAAGGACACCTTGTTTCTGAAAACGATCATCAGGGGGTGAAATCGACCTTTCAGCTTGCAAGCACGAACTTTCAAATTTGTTTCGTGGATACGAGCAAAGGACCTTGCAATAATTAAATTACAACCTTAAATCAATGTTGAGATAGTGCTATATGCCTAATTAATTTGTTCACACACCGTAAAAGCGAGGCTGCAAAGCAGCGTGTTCCCGAGCACTTCCTTCTCCAAAATTATCATCAACGACGAGAGCCCATGGTTGGTGCCTTGCTTTGAATTTTTTAGCAATTTCAGGAATTGTGCCAGAAGTCTCGGTATCTCTGTCGAATGCTACGTTCATCTCTCCTCCTTCGTCATTAGTGGCCTGGGTTAATCATGTAAGTTGGAGGCTATCAGACGTATAGGTATGTCACGCACAGTGATAACTGACAAAATGATAGATAGTCAAGTAAAGTTAAGGTAATAGATGTTCTACAACTTACGAAGATTCTCGGAGATATTTGTCAAGTGCCCTTTATATTTCAGCCACGGTCCCTATCCAAGAACTCGTAAACCAATTCCCTATGATAATGCAAGGCCAAAACTTACAGCAGCAGAAATATGATCGGTGGTGCATTTTCCACGTATACGCAGGAGGACTTTCAAAGGAGGCAGTTCCAGATATGCCGGATCGGTGAATGGGCTCGTAAATGGCTGCAAGATTTCCAAACGTTGAGAATCCTTCTTGATTACAATGTTCACCTTGGGTTGCGGTTTGGGCACTGGTGAGGGGTAGTACGACATATCTCCGGCAGTAAACCCTCTGGTGGGTAAATCTTGGCCTGTGGGAGCAGTGAACTTGAAATGTTCGCCATTTGGCAATCTCAGCGTATCGGTTAGGGGGTTGAAAGATAGCTTCCCGGAGAATGCCATTGCTGTAACAATTGTAGGAGATGCAAGGAAGTTCATGGTCTTGCTATTTCCATCATTCCTAGATTTGAAGTTGCGGTTGAAGCTAGTCAAAATAGCTATAACAGATATATCAAGACCCATGGTGACAAAATAAAATCGAAATTTACCATTCTCGTTATCCGTTTTGTCCGCACGTTTCCACTATAAGATTATCAGCTATAGTCCTGTTTCCGCATAAAAATATTTACCTGCCCGATGCAAGGACCACAAGCATTGGCGAGGACGACAGCACCAACGTCTTGAAGAGTGGAAGTAATTTCGTCTCGTTCGATCGTCGCTCGAATTTGTTCGGAACCAGGAGTACAGAGGAATGGGACCTTGTCAATTATTAGTAAACCCACAGGTGTACACAATTGTATCTCAGTCACTTTGGTAGTCAGTCCAGCTGTCTTGGCTTGTCTTGCTACATCCGCGACACTTGTCTGTGAAAATCCTCATTAAAAACACCGTCGTGAATTATACATAATAGCGCACCATGTCAGCGTAAGAACTGTTTGTGCACGATCCGATGAGACCAGCCGAGAATTCATCTTTCCACCCTTGTTCTTTGATAAATTTTCCGAACTGCGATATAGGTGTTGCAAGATCAGGAGTAAAAGGACCGTTGATGGTGGGCTCTATGTCGGAAAGATTCTGCAGAGGAGTCTCTCAGCCGATGTACAACGCCTCAAAGACGCGGAAATACCCACGATTTCAATTACATCGTCATATTCGGCTCCTTCGTCCGCGCTGAGGAAGCGCTGAGCTGCTGCCTTATCGGCTGCTGCTGCAACAGCAGACCGACCCGTAGCCTTCAAATATTCCCGCATGTTCGTGGAATATGGGAATGTTGAGGTAGTGGCTCCGACTTCAGCTCCCATGTTGGCAATAGTAGCCAAACCTGCTCATAATCAGAAAAAGTTCTCTGTAATAAACTTAGAATACTGCGCACCTGTACAAGACTGAGCGGCCACTCCTTCTCCATAATATTCCAAAATATTGCCGGTTCCACCCTATGGACTGTCAATGGAGTCTGATGCTTGAATTAAACGTTGAGCATACCCTGACTGTAAGCTTTCCAGCAAGATGAAGAATAAGATCCTTGGGTGTAGCCCATCCGTTCAATTTGCCCGTCAAATGAATACCTGTAAAATGTCAAAATGTGAGTAATATGAGCGCTAGAGACTTACCAATAACATTAGGTGCCTTGAGTTCCCAGGGAGTTCCAGTCATAGCGTCCACAGCATCAGCACCACCCACGCCGATTGCAAGCATCCCTAGGCCTCCAGCATTTGGAGTATGAGAATCTAGAAACTGTTAGTGACGACTAGTTCCCGGGATGGCTCTTCATACCTGTTCCCAACCTGAAGAAGAGTAAGATACAGAGTATACAGTATTGAAACGAATGTACATCAACATGCCCGGTGCAGCGTAGTTCTCCAATACAATTTGGTGAATGATACCAGAGCCTGGCTTCCAGAACTCAATGCCATATTTCTTGGCGGCACTTTCCAGGAAGTCAAATACTTCTTGGTTGGTAACGATTGAGCGCTGGAAAAGGGTGAATACTATAGAAATATAAGAACTTTTAATTACTGACCTTGAGATCAGATTCGGCACCATCGACAGCCTGAATTAAATGATCACAATGAATGCTACTGGGAACAGCGCATTCGGGAAGTCCTGCACTCATGAACTGTAGCCTACGATCCGTTGTGAGTCAATATCACGTTCTTGAAATACGACATATGGCTCACAGTGCCATTCTGGGTCAAAGATTAGCTAGTAGTAAGGATCAATCAAGCATTGTTTCGTACTGAGCGGAAGCGTCCTGCATTGCGACTCTCTCCGGACGAAGTTGGAGATATGCTTCGCCTCTGATCTTGCTCCCGCCAGCTAGAGAGGAATGTGGGTCGATGATATGACTGTAAAGAATTTTCTCGGCCAGTGTCAGAGGCCTCCTAAGTATTTTGCGAACTTCATCGAGTTTTTGTTGGAGTGAAGTATATGGAGGAGTGATTGAAGTACAGTCTTTTTCTACGGGTGCCGCGTGTGTTGCAAAGGTGCGACGCAACGAAGGTGCCCCTCTGCTCAGTCGTAGCAGCATCGTAGAAGTTCAAAACACAGTCGCGTCCGGCCTTCATTTTTTTGCCATATCTCATTTCTATTTTGGGCTTTACGATCGGCATTGTATCGGACTTGCCGTTTGCGGTAAGTGTGAGCGCCAATGATCAGGAGGCGATTTCACAAGTTCATACATCATGGATTTCAGTACTTGAACGGATTTATATCACCAAAATATCACTTTACAATGGTACTTGCACTAGAGTACACTGTCCGCTAGTCTGGTATCGACAGTTTTACAGCAAACGAGGAAGGCTACATAGTAAGTACCATGTTTCAGTTTGTAATCGAACCTGTCAGCCTGAGATCACGACTACTAGCACCAATCAGCACTCCCGTTTGACCGCTGGGAATTGACCATCGCTGATTGACCACATCCCAGATCGATAAATCAAACCGTGAAAGTTGCATTGTAACTGTAGTGGTTTGGCCGGGAGTTAAGAAGACACTGTCGAAACCCTTCAAAGCTTTCGGAGGAGACTTCGCTGATGCAGGAAGAGCTAGGTAGAGCTGCGGGATCTAGATATTCGCTTGAGTGCCAACACGTCTTCATAATTGAGTCATACTGTGTCACCTCATGGCCAGCGACTGTTCCGTTGTTCTGAAGCGAAAATGTGACAGTGATGACTTTGGTATGAAGCCTTGATGTAAAATAAAATAAAAATAAAAATAAAAAAGAGTTAAATTCGCAGACTTTGTAGAATAAATATTTGCTAACCATGGATCAAGCGACGAGCCAGGCCCTGTAGGTGCTGTTCCTCCGCCAGATTTACCAGAAATTGATAAGGAAGAATATTGGAAAGTTGTATAGGATAGACCAAATCCGTATTCGAATCTGGGCGCGATGTTGTTCTGGTCGAAGAACCTATAGTCAATGAAAAGGCCCTCGTTGTATGGGATTTGGACTGTTCCGGATCCGCTCGTAATAACCTGAGCAGCATAGTCTGTTACTGCTTTTCCGATCGTATACGGGAGTCGGCCACTGACAAATTACAATTGGGTTATTGGTGAAATTTTGGGTGCTGGGATGATAGCATACCTGGGATTGTATTCACCGTATAAAACATCGACTAATCCGTTGCCTTTTTACGCCATCAGTGAATAATGTCATCGAGAAAGCCGAGAGGAACAACTGACCTGCTTCTTGACCTGGAACACCACTCCATACCTGAAGTAGATTAATATTAGCCAGAGCGTATACAAGTTGCCAGCTTACTTACTACAGCAGTGACTATTTCGAGACAGAAGCCAATGAAGATGTCGAATTTGCTACTGCATAAGAGATAAACTTACCATTGACGTTATTGATCCATGGCTCCATGATTATCGGCCCAACACTGTTGATAACCACGATAGTGTTGGGGTTTACGCTGGCAACTTGTGCTACCAACGCGTCCTAATCACCGAGAACAGGTTATTCGTGTATTGCGAATGATTCCTAGGTTACTTACACCCCCATGCCAGGCTTGCAAATTATTGCGATCCCCCGCGTTGCCTTAAGGAGAGATGAATAAAAGTGACACAGATAAATGGATGACCTACCTTCGACAGTAATGTATGCTTCCCCAGAATCAGCTTCGGAAAATCGGTGAGAAATCTGCAAGCTTTTTCTACTATCAAACTGTACCTGTGATGAAAACCAAGGCCACAGATTTTCCTCTGGCTGCGTTTCCTGCGCCATTGAGATCCGTGTCACTAGTGGACGAAGAGATAGTGCTGCCATCCGTTGCAGCCCGGGTGGTTATCGCGGCAAGAGGCTACAGAAATGACGTGAATATTGAGTGACCAGAATCATCGGAATAAGGAGAAATAACCAACAGTAATCAAATAAGGAAAGTCAGCTGTACCACTTCCCCATCCTGTTTAGCAATTCAGTATATCACCAGTTGAAAAGCGTTCGTTAAAGCCTTTCATACCCATGGCAAGGACCCCATCATCACCTCCCCTGTCTGTGTATCTGCAATTGTAATTGTGAGAAGAAGCAAGAAGTGATTATCATGGAACGAACCCATTTGGTCCTTTTGACCCTGCACCCGCGCCATTGCCTATGATGCCAATGCTTTTAGGAGCCTTGAGAGGCAAAACATTGCCTACGTTCTTCAACAAGACTGTCGAGGCCGCAGCAATGTCACGAATCACGCTTTGAAGTTTTGTGAGAGGGTCAGAAACCTTGGAATGTATACTTACTTTTTGTGATCAGCTTGAACATTGACGTGCGTATTGATGGAAGTGTTTATATTCCATGCGTCGAAATTCACAGCTGGAAACCCGCTATCCTGGCCCATAAGGTACCTGGGGAAAACTATGAGTTTAGTTTGAGCATCAAGCAGGCTGTGTACGCGCACCATGCAGCTAGAATACGCAGAGCCATATCCTAGGGAATAAAATTTGACCTGATTCCTCAAGACAAGAAAAAAAGGACACTTACATCGACACGGGACTGAGGTACCGATCCAGACTGTACTGCAGAAACAAGAGCGCTCCCGAAGTAACTGGTGCCTGAAAAATCTATCAAACACAGCACGGCTGGATAGAATTGCAAGCATACCAGACGAAAAGGTAACATCGCCTACGAAATTTCCATAATTAGCCAGCCTTTATTTTGAAATTTACCGCCTACCTGGCATAGTCATCTGTCTGGAATTGAGAACCTAGTAATAATTGAAGGTTGAATGATATTGCTTACATCAAGACCTTTGTTCACAGAAAGCGTAGAGTGCTGTAGGAAGACGATTGAGCGTGTATAACTCCTTGAGTGCGTGATAGTGGACATACTGTAGCTGCCCAGTCTGGAAGAGAATGCCATAGATAAGAGCATGAAAGTACGCGATGTCAGAAAGAACTGACCTGACATAACATCTACAACCAGCGAATGACACTGAGTAAGTGACTTTGAAAAGGAGAAAATGACTTACAGCCTGGGAACCCAAATTCTCCCTTCAATATACCGTTCAATGTCTTGTCGTTTTCGCATGCGAAGCTGCCATTAACTAGAGGAGAATGAGAAAGAATATTTCTACAAAAAGTGATCTGTTACTTTGATCTACAGAGCGGAGTAGATGCGTTAACATAAATGAATTTGTATCGGACTCTGTAGGACTCACTATAACTGCACATGACGGATGCAACGTTGGCCTGGACACTGCGTAAGAACTAAGAAAATCCTGATCTCAGTTGAGGTTCCGAAATAACAGCATCCCTTTGTCTTACAGGGAGCGCGTAAAGTTCATGTTCCTGCAAATGCACCATTGGTTATGGAGGAAAAATGTTTCTGTAGGGATCACCTACTGTGCTGTTTTACGAAGCCCAGCATCCAGTGACTGAGTAGAACGAAATTTGGAGGACAACACATACCGGTCGTCAAGGTTGGAAGAGCTCGTATCGCGGAAGTGTTCTTGTTCGTTGTTGATGTAGTGTTTTGCGGTTGCTAGAATACCGATTCAGAAATTTTGTACAGGAAGCCAAATGAGGGTGGGGTATACCTTGGACTCCATTAGATTGAACGCCCATAATGGTCTCGTAAGCACCCTCTCCGGAAAGATATGGGTCTCCGCCAAAACTTTGAACATGGGTCAGACAGCTTGATTGGGATTCAACATGGATTCGACGTGCCCTTCCCAGTTCCTGCCAGCAGCAGGGGCGCGGGCGAGATTCCTGGAGAGTATTTTAGCTTCTGGGTTCATGCAGATTTATGGTAACGCAGTACATCATGGGCCCGAGAGCAACATGAACACCCTTTCCACGAAATTCGGCACCCATAGCTGTTCCGCGTTGTCGCATCAATGTCCTATTAAATGTCGCGGCTACGTTGATGGCCCTATTGAAAGAAAGAGATGCAATCCTTTCCATCGCATTTTTTAAAATGGATCTTACGGAGGAAAAGCAGATACAAAATCGGCATAGCGGACACCAAGGGGACTGTCTGCTCCAAAATCGAATATTTGTAACTAGCGTCTATGCATGGATGACAGTGCGTTACGTACCTTCGAGACAGAGTCCAGGGAAGGAAATGGAGGATATGGCGGGCGTATTCCCAACACAGTGTCCTGAGAAAACTCATCAGACCCAACTCAGGAGATTGCAGGGTTTTGTTACCATTCATCCATCCAACGCCTGCATTTCGGAAATCAGTGACTCAACCTAAACCAAACTTATGCACGTCTTTACATACCTGTACCTAAGTTAACTTTATCCTGTAAGGAGAGCTTCTGAACAGCCGCCTGTGCCTATGCAACGAAAAGCATGAATGAGGTCCACGATTGATATGGTAAACTAACCTTTGTGTAGGCTGCTTCCCATTCAGGAGACATATTGCCTGCATAAAATGATTATTGAAGGTGATGACAGCAAGAACTAAATAATTCAAACCTGGAGTAGAACTTGGTAAACTCCCCGTGGTGGTGGTGGTGGTGGTGGTGGTCACAGTTGCTGAAGTAGTAGTAGTACTCGTGCTTGTTGTCTTAGTAGTTGTACCAGTAGTTGTACCAGGCAAGCATTGAGAGTAATCTGAAGCACTCGGTGAGTTTGGCGCTCTCCAAATTAGAAGCCTCGACTTACAGTCGTTCAAGACCGTACATGTCGTTCCGGAAACACAGGCAGTCCCTCCTGACCTTGAGAAGGGCGTATTCTCAATTTCTTTTTACTTTGATAAGCAGAAAAATTTGCCCACCATCCAATTCCACCACATTGCTGATATACAGCTTGTTGGGATATAGCCGTACTCACATATACCAGAAGCGCACCTAGCAGTAGAATTTGGCCCATGTCTGGAAACTGGAGTAGGGTCACTAATGCCTTCATTTGCCATCGAGTCCTTTACTATAAGCTGCCAACGACTAAACTTCGGCTGGAGTTTCCAAGAAGGTAAGGATATGTGTATGGCACGATTGCATCTGACCAGTTAATGGCCTTCACGGGTGAATTGCGGATGCAGGATCGAGGCATAGTGGAAGCTGGGACAAGGACGCGGGAAGCACATGTAGAAATTGAAGCATACGCAGTGTTTCCGACGGTGGTTTTAGCTGACTGTATCAGAGCTGCAAGGAAGGTAGTAATTCTTCGCCTGAGTATGCTCGATGAGCTTCGGACCAATAGCAGCGAGCAGGAGCCCCGATATGTCCTCCGAAGTAAAAGCACAAGGTTCCGAGGCTCGATGAACACGTTTAAGAAGCATATGTAGAATTCGACAAAATCTTTACCACAGAGGCATGTTCAGGTCGTCGGATCATGTACCGACACTGGCGCACAATTAATGGAAACTTGCGAGGAAGTGCAGGACGAGTTTGGGTTGAGTTTGTGCAAAGTCTCTCGGAAGTTTTGGAGGGGCTGGCAAGGGAGGGTTTTCCGGTCACACATAGCGATATTTCGAAGTTTCTTGGGCAGTAAACTATGATTCCGATTGAGAGGCGCACGGCGAATAAGTATGCTTGGAAGAGTTCAAGTTAACCCCCGACTCGTTTCACAAGTTGTGATTCCTCGGCTTACATATGACATCAGAACCATGCGATTACAACTTGAAAATAAATACCGCAATGCTTCGGCAATGCTGTTGCTAAATATCAGTCCAAGTCAGTCCAAGTACTGATCAGTAGTTTATGAACGTTGAAGATTTTTAAGTCGATTTGAACAGCGAAACACCATCTGCTTATATGTATTGACCATGAGAGGTAAGTGCAGTAGATTAAGGATGATGATAAATGCTAGGGTATTGAATTGCTTCCGGGTATGTAGTCGGTATGTAGTCGGAATTTAGTGGCGTGAAGACGGATTGAGGGGGCCTTGAAGCCTCGGTGATTGAGAACGAATGAAACCTATCTCAAAAGAACGGAGCAGTGGATATGAAAACCAAGAAGTGCATGATTACCAAAGAGGAGGTATCTCTTCCTGTTTCCAATTTTGAGCTCTATTCTCCCAATAACCTCCAATATATTGCCAATCGTCGCCTACTTGTTTAAACCACCTTGGCTGTCGCTCTTGGCCATCTTGTCTTCGATTGCGTTGGATTTGCTCTATTCTCAGCTTTTCTTCCTCGGCAAGGTCTAATTCAGCGTTTTCTAGAGCTTGAACATCAGGGCGTAAGCGAGAATCTGTGGGAGGCAGCTTGTCGACGAGGTCACTAGTGAGTTCATTGAGCGTAATCCCATAAGAGGTAAAGCCATATGATTCGGGGGCATTTTTAGGGAAGGGATTTGCTTTCCAGAGAACATGGAGATGCGAAGCCTCGAGGATCTGGCACATTTGGTCGTCCCATTTCCCGTCGAGCTGACCAGCAATCTCGCCAGTGGAATCATGAATTGTTCCGGCTACCACATTCGTAGGGCCCCAATAACCGTTTTGCTTGAAGTCAAGCACACAGCGATAATGGTTCGTGGTATTTTCTATGATCATTTTCCCTGTGTGTTCGAAATATTTGGTTCCAACCATTAGGTTTCGTATGAAGGAGGAGGGCTTCTTCCTGGTTACAATGAGATTTGCCGGTTAGGGTTGACAATAGAGGAGACGGTGTGCCGTCCTCACCAAACATAGGTATCAGTTCCGATTTTCAGGGTGGTTATTCCCAGGGGTATTATTTCGAAACTTTTCCCTTGAAGTGGGTCAGACGGAATTTCCCCGGAATATTCATGGTCACTAACCCCAGAACTTTGTTTTGCCACATGAAGTGGAATTCAATGACCAATTTGGACCTTCGGCGTGATATGCAATTTCTAAGGGATTATGACGGACTTTCTCTGCTATGAATTTCATGCGAACGTCTTCGAAAGTCTCTGCAAGCATTGGATTGCTGCAGATTTCATAAACACTAGAAATATGAAAACTTATAGAGATCACTCACAAGCCTTTACGACCAGTCCGATGCCGTGTATGTGCATATCCAGAAACCGCAAAGGCAGCGACGTAGGCGATCCGAGTTATAGGGTCTACGACTTTAGCTGCATCATCCAACAAAGCAAAATATTCTACTTCTTCTGCGGCACGTTGGAGTAGTGTTAGCGGCTCATTGAAAGTGACTGGGAAGGTGATTGAAGATAGATCCTAAGCGAGCGTTAGACTGATGTAATTGCTGTTTATCTACACACACCTTGCCGACATTCTTCTTCAAAATTGCAAACAGGCTGCCTTCATCGGCCGGAGGAAGGGCTGGTAATTGTGTTCTTCGGGCTACTTGCACTTGACCGACAGATTTCGGCTCCACTGAGGCAGAATTTTCCTGGGCTTCTTCATAATCTGTATCGATACTGGAGTTATCTGTGGTGTTCTCGCTGGTGACAGAGAGCATGCGACTCGGCGGTTCGGACGTTTCCTGCCCTACGTCCATAATAAATTCTTGAGGTCCTTCGTCATCAGCATCGAACCATTCCACAAAACTATCGCTCATCGTGGTCATAGAATCGCGTAACGATTTCCGTGCCACTGGAGTATTTACTCGCTGAGTATGTATGGGAGTCATCTCTTCTTCTTCTTCAAACGTCGAAGGAAGAGGAGAGAGAGTCTGCTGAGGAGTATCGTATAACGGCGTTTGTAGAACTTTAACGAGAGTATAGTATTGCGCTTTGAGAGTGTCAAACTTAGTTCGGATATCCTGAAGAGGGTCGGTTGGATGTAAATATGATGAATGATTGTCAGTATTGCTATCCTGGGCATTTTGGTGCGCTTAACCAGGGCAACATTCAACTTTTAAAGCGTCAGGTCAAGATAAAGTAGAAACAATACTCACGTCGTTTGAATAAACCAAATTTGGATTCTTTAGGTTTGTCGGGTTTTCTATTGAGACTATTCATTTTCTGCGGATTCAATTCCACAGAAAGATTCAAAATGGAGCCCTCCAATTCGTTGAACATCTAGTTTCGTGTCAGGGCGACTCTTATTAAGGGGTTAGAGTAGCATATATGCACCTACATTGCTCATTTCTTCTAGAAGAACGCCTGAGCGATTGAGGCTGATACTTGCTTGTCGTGAAGCTTGACGATACGTTGCAACCTTTTTGGCTTCAATCCCTGTAGAAATGAATTTCCTGAGGCAGCATCAGCCCATGTCTAAATTCATTTGGGGAATAGAGGACCTGAAAGCAGACATCCACGCGTTGAAATCGTCTGTCGAAAGACATTTGATGTGAAAGGTGGCGGTATTGGAATCAATATGGATGTCTTTGCGATCCGGAGCTGTTGAAATGGCAGCACGGTTGAGATGAATTTGGTCCCTGATAGGCTGACCCGGTTCAAACGCATACGACAACAGCCCAGATTGATACAGAGTGAAGTAACGACGAGCAAAGCCTGTAAAGACGACTTTGAGGCTGTCTGCACCATAAAGCAGGACACGTAGAACTGACCTTGCATCTTCTTTCTCCTTTTCTTCAAAACCCACCCCTCATGAATTACTGGTGGTCCCGCCATGTGGACGACAGAATGAGTTATGTAACTAGAGGTAAGTCCGAGATTGAGCGAAGCTTGGCTTAACCCGGGGACGCTGGAATCCTTGGACGATTTCATGGTTGGTATTCAAGTCACGTCCTCGGACCACAGGACGCGGAGATATAGCCTGATATGGACAAGAGATTTGTGTACGGCAGGGTACGCGCCACGGCTAGATGAACTCGCATCGGCTTTGGGTCGGACCTGTATGGCATGGGAGTCGCGCAGAACGAGCCGGGATGCACGCAAAGACCACCTCGTTTTGGCGTTCCCCGGACTGAGGTTTGTCCCACAATATAGAGAATCGATGATGATGAAGATGTGTAAGCTGATAATCGACACCGGAAATACTATATAGGTACGGTCGCCCCAAACATTCCGGTCTTTACTCCTCTCTTCCCACCTCCCCCAACACCCAGCCCACAAATTATCATGGCTCCAACGTATGTCCGCCCAGATCTTCTGAGCGTTATTACTAACTCTTTCTAGTGGCGATATCGGTCTTATTGGCCTGGCCGTCATGGTATGTTCTCAAATCCCCCAAAAATTCAGACTGACTAATGTCTTTCAAAGGGCCAAAATCTTATTTT
>QFFD01004980.1:0-10738 GCA_003314615.1 Pholiota microspora
CCTAAAAGTTATGGGGTTTTCTTCCGGAGGGGTATGGATTATGGGTTATCGCGGACTTATGGGTTACGGGTTGCAATTCCCCGCCCACCAAATCGGTGGATCGGTTTTGCTATGGGATTCAAGGGGTTATGGGTTTTCACAAGTATGGGTTATGGGAAGTTCGACTGTATCAATTGAAGGCTAAGCTGCGTTATGTTAATCTGATCTATTTTGACGATGATCATTGTATCGGTGTAAGTGTGTACTTCCCTTGATCAAATGATGTCCTCTTTTCTGATATTCTCCCAACTTCAGACTTCGAGCCTCGAAGCTGTTGAATTTGCGTCAGCACTCATACAAGGAGCTTATCGGAGAATAGGGTCTGAGATAAATTCAGAGCCTTGCACGTTCCTTCTTTTGAAAAATGTCATGCAAGTCCGAGCGAATGGGTCGATCTAAAAAGCCCCGCCGCTTGCCCGCCGCCACCGTAACCGACTTCGAAAAAAAAAGCACCCTCTCTGTGATGGTCGTCAACCTGTCCCCGCTGAAATAGCAGAAGGGTCAGAAGAAATTGTGAGCAGCGTACATACATACGCGCGCCTGTGAAGGCGTCTCATGCGTCCGCCATGGAGAGTGCTAGTGGCCGAAGGTGCTCCTTTTAGAAAGTTATACTTATATGGGTGAGAGCGGTATTGACAAATTGCCGCGTGGGTATTAGCTGCGTATCGGGCGGCGCTCTTCAACTTCCCCAAGTCCAGGATGTAAGTGACAGCAGATGACAGCCTGTGTGGGATGATAAAAGTCAAGACAAACACCTAACCTCGCAATAGCCAAGGAAATCCAGGGTAAACCATAGCACTCAGAGCATGAAATTTGGATGATGGTAACGAATAAAGATGAAACTGGGTAATTGCTGGGAACCGCTGCAAAAAAGGGGATGAAGTGACGATGATGTCGGTGTTTAAGCACGTGCAATTATGATCCAGACCTGCTTTGTGATTGATACCTTGATACCCAAGTGATACCTCCTCGTTCCTTTCTAATTTCTACCCGTTTACAGTATATACCTCCAACTTTTCAGCCACCGCCGAATCGACTCTGCGCTGCTTCACTGCCGCTTGCGACCTCTGCGTTGAGCACCAGTCACCTTCTCAAGAAACGCAACAAAAGTCTCCCCCTGTCTCCCCGGAGCCTACTATCTAGGCCGTACCGGGTCCTGTCGTCGTCTGCCGCCCACCTATTTGACCCTCGGAGAAACCAGACTCGTGTTCCACTTTCTGCGCAGTTCGGCTCCCCAAAAGTTTTATCGCAATGGGTACCTGCATGTCAGCACCCTCAAATATCGACGTGACTGAGGAAGAGAAGATGATGAACAAAGAGGTTGAGAAACAGCTAAAAGAGGTGCGCAAATGGTGCAATGCGGTGCGGAGGCAATCAAATTTACTGATTCCTCGTAGGCAAAGGCCAAGATGGCGTCGCAGGTCAAGGTTGGCACCAAAGTTAACATGTATTGCGGTAAATCATGACACAGCCCTTTCCAGGTCCTCCTATTGGGATCAGGCGATTCAGGCAAGTCGACAGTGCTCAAAGTAAGTGTTCTCGTTATTCGCAGAGCTCGGGGCTGTGTCCTAACGAAGGTCATAGCAAATGCGCCTTATACACAAGCTGCCCTTCACTGCATCTGAAATCGAGCATTATCGTCAACTGGTTTTCGACAATCTCACACGGGGCCTACGTTATGTTCTGGACGCCATGGAAGACATGGAATTGGAAGTGTCGGAGGAAAATCAACAGTACCTGGAGCTAATTGATGGAGCACGAGATCTCCGAGATGGAGAGCCCTTTCCTTCAGAGTACCATGCACCCCTGAAGCTGTTATGGGAAGACCCAAATGTCCAAAAGGCGTACGAGAGAGGCAACGAAGCAGCTTTGCCAGAAAAGTAAAACGTTCTCTTCTCATTTCTTCAGAACTGTTTTGAATGTCTCTACCCCTAGCTTAACATATTTCTATGCCGATCTAGACCGCCTCTTCGACCTAGGGTACGAACCAACAGAGCAGGATATTGTACACTGCAGGGCGCGCACAATTGGTATTACTGAGACAACGTTTCATTTGCGGGACCATGAGATGATGATGGTGGACGTGGGCGGGCAGAAGAGCGAGCGGAGAAAGTGGATCCATTGTTTCCAGGATGTAACTAGTATCCTGTTCCTGGTAAGTTTGAGCGGGTACGATCAATGTCTAGTGGAAGACAAGGACGCGGTAAGTCAAGTACTTTCTCCACAAATCACACAGTAGACTGATGAACCTTGTTTACTACAGAACCAAATGCAAGACGCAATGACAATATGGGATTCAATATGCCACTCGCAGTGGTTCAAGCAGACGTCAATCGTGAGTTTGCTTTTGCACAGAGACGCCTGCCTGATAACTGACCTTACGAAACAGATTCTTTTCCTAAACAAGGAAGATCTTTTCGACAAGAAAGTCCAAACGTCTGATATCAAGAACTTCTTTCCGGTGCGTGACCTTCTTTAGATTTGGACCTCATGCTCCGTTCAAAAGCTTAACCTTCCCATGCCCTCCGCTCGTAGGACTTTGATGGTCCTCCAGGGGATTGCAAGGCAGGTCGGGAGTACTTCAAACGCCGATTTGGCAGGCTAGCGGCCAAAGCTGGGCGGTCAAAAGAGCGAGAAATCTATATCCAGTGAGCACCATATGCCACTCGGCGCCATGTCTATCATGTCCGCTGTGCCCGGCGCGATTTACTGACCAACTTGCCTTGATTAACGTTTCTATCATTAACTGCCCCCCTTTGGCTCCGCTCGTCTCTGAACTAACGGGATCGCTCATTGCATTCACTAGTGTGACGACAGCGACGGATACCGCAATGCTGCGAGTCGTAATGGCTGCTGTTGAAGGTTTGTGCTCATACTCATTCGAAATTAAATAAGATCTCATCCTAATTGCCATTTTTATTTTGATCAGAGTGAGTTCCTTTCTCTTTTTAAACCCCCCTTTTGCCCCTTGTTCTTGAATCCCGGGATCCTGTTTTCGCCCCGATTTGGTTTGGGCTCCTTTCGAACTTCAATCTATACAATTCAATCGTGCGCTCATTGTCTATTCCTTTTTACACTTTGATCTATATAGCATTGCCCTGCGCGGAAATCTTGAAAAGGCGGCAATGATTTAGCGCCTTTCTGATTTACCTCATTTATTTCTATTTTTCACCTCTCTATGCTCTATGTCATTCCTTCTCTCTCATGCCATGCCGCCTTATATTTATGCTACTCCACACATATACATGCCCGTTGTGTTCAACCCTAATCATGCATCAGACTTTTGTCTCGGCGGGATGTTACAAACAGACTGTCTTTATGTCCGTTATGCCCTCTATTCTACCCTCCGCTCTCATTGGCGCCTATTTTTTCCCACCACTTCTTCCACTTTCGGCCTTCTATTTTTCCCATTCCTGTCTTCTTTTTCTGGGAATCATCCAAATGTTTTGCGTCGAAAACTCATCTTGTTCTCTTCTTTTTTCTCCCTATGCTCGCTCAAAACAATTGGTTTATCATTGCATTGTATACAATGGGGCACCTGCTAAATCGGGGTGGGTGTTGCCGTTTCGCAACGAACCTACTTGCCAACATCTGAAACCCGGTGCGCTCCCCAAATGCGCCCGTCGCTGAAATCATGAAACCACCCCGACCCCGATCCGAAACTCTGCGACCGACATGCCGCGCGCACAAAATAGTGCGATCGTAAGCAAGAACGTGAGTGGCTTAGCTTGGTTTGCGTTGATTCGGCGGCATGCATGACTGACACGCGAAAATCGTTGCCTTCTCCCATCATATATGTTCTAGATCCGGACTATAATGCTTTGAAATCCCAAGAACTTGAGAAGACCTTGAAGAAGCCCTTTCCATCAACCCTCATGCACCGACGCCGAGCCCCATGTAATGCTGTATCGTTTTTAATTATTTGTGTTATGCTGCTGTTTTTATATTCGGTGAGTGTCAATGCTTTCTACGACGAGAGCTTCAACGACTCATATCCAACCCTACTTGCAGTATTTTTGTTCTTGCCCCCCACCCCGATATACCAAGCCACTTAGTTGTATTTGGACTGACCTCCTCCACCACCCACCACCACGCTACCCTTTTATTACTTATGTATGATATCTGCGTATCACTTCCCTGATCCGGGATGTACCTCACTGGGTTTTTTGGTTTTGCCTATGACGCTTCGCGTGTCCACGCCCGACAAGTTGACCGTCAACACACACACTGCCCGTCCCAGAATGTCGTGATATGTGACGCTTCTCCCGAGTTTTGTGTATGTGTAGGACAGCTCGACGGACTGCATTCTCAGATTGTACTAATAACTGACATGTTCCCTGGAGTGGGGTCTTGTATTCGGCGTATGTAGATGTAATGATGCCACCAAACGGTCATCGCGGGACCGATTGCTAGCCGATGTCATGTTGTTCAGTGTCTATATGATGCGTTCTAAAAATATCTTTTTGATGGTCTCTTCTGTCATTCTAGAATCTCGCCGTACTGTGATGTTCGTCTCTACTATCTACCGTTTGCTAGCAACTCATCGATGCATTTAATGGAGAGTGTACTGAATGGATTTTACCTGTTTCTGAGCAGAATTACTTGACATAGTCTCGTCAGTCGTATCCAATCTCAATACGGTTAATTCAACAAGACGCCCAGAATTCAATCCGTACGCAAGGAGGTATCCAGGATCATTCAAGATCAGCGGGGTCTTCCAGTCGCTGTCGTATCCCCATCTATTCCATTTTCACTCATTTCATTTGCAGTTGCTGATGACTCTATAACATATGCTCTGGGCCCCGATGTACCGTTTTTAAATCCCTTGGAATCCCTTTCGATTCGTTGTATTTCCTTGCAGCTACAATCGAATCTCCTACGTGAACTGGACCATCGTTCTCCGCGACCCCAGAAGGTACATTGTTAGTATACTTGTACTTACTATGTACCAAATGAAATCTCTGGACCTATCACCCTCAATTGATCGCCACTAACCTTGATCGATCGAAAACTGGCATGTGTTGGGAGGCACTACCTAAAGTTGCTGTTTCCAGTGCAGCGACTGTCAGTGCTATGTATCTCCACCTTCACAGTGTCAATTCTAGCGATTATCTTGTGAAGTGCTTGCATATACCGAACCATCCGCCTCTATTTTTCAGCATGAATTTCTCATTCTAACACATGGGAATTTGGATTCCGAACTTTGGTTATATTAACCCTAGGCGTGGTGTTATTCATCTGGTGTTATCCAATAATCCAAACATCATATCCGCAGCGTGGCCACGAACAACAGATCCAGTTCAAATATCTTGGTTCATTTTTCTATTGAACTTAGCGCATTCGCGGTCGATTCGCGCGACCACGGAAGGATACCCTTTCCTCCGCTAACCTGATTCTAGAGCTGCAATCTGATTGCGGCTATGTATTATTGTTGGTTGTGTAGCTTTGCGGAAGGGCAACCAGAGCCAGCTCCCATATTCAGACGCGGCTGCAGAGTTACATGAAGGGCGCTAAGCTAAATTTGCATAAGCTCTCCAATCACGGAAGAAATGTTTCTACGTACCTTGTACTACGTGCCTATGGTTTCCTATCAAGAATCATAGCAACAGTACGTGGTTTTTAGGTCTACTTTCTCTCAGAACGAGATTGCTGTTGACTGATGACTGTAGGAAAACAGAGGTTCTTTCTTCTCCTTCGAATAATGACGGCCTTGAGTTGATCGACTTTGTAAGTGCTGCACCAAGGAATCAAGATTGTTCAAAGTGCGGTTTGATACCACAAGAAATCCCAGGTCTTTGATTTACTTGAAGCCTGGTCTTGATTTCTTGAGACTGTCGTTCAAGTATCAGGAAAAGCAATGCTGTGATCGTGTAGGCGCTCATCGGTCTTCGTTCTGGAGCGCCCAAAGCCGAAGATCCGTCAATGGATCAAAATTATTCCCATTATGGACCTACGAGAACCATTTATGGGTATTTTGATGCCTCACTGCAAGCTCCGCTCGGGAGGCCGCGATGTTCCCTCTACTTACTTGCTTATTACTGGGCTCAAGCTCTCAAGTCATGGCAAATTTGTGTCGAAGAAAATATGTATTAAAGAGTATACAAACATAAAATACAGCCTTGAATGCAAAGCCTGTGAGATTATTTATCCATCAAGGCCATCAACTCTCTACGACCTCTGACCCTTTTCCTACTGTTCACACAGAATAGATCAACGATTGTGTTAGACCTCATGTATCCTTTTATTTGGCTGTATATTTGACATTCAGTAAGTGCTGGTCTGAGTTCACTAGATGAAAAGTGGCCGTACAGGCCGGTCAGAATGTAATGATACATAAATATAGCTTGAAACAAACCTACAGATGTTGTACCAGACTCACGAAGTCCCGAAACTTCTTCTTCAAGTGCTATAGAAGAGTTCACGAGCTTAGTGATCTCATTTTCGTTTCCACTTTCGCGTGCGTGACCTCTTCTGAAATCGTTGACGTTCCTGACCGAAGCCAAATAACGTTGGCTACCTGTAATGTACTGGCCGCTGCTACCTTCGCTTCCAATGATGTTGATATTTCTCACCGGACCGCGATGGAGCTGGTTCCCGCTGAATGATTGCACTGGAACAGGATTAATCGAACCGCTGTAAATTATATCAAACGACGAAGGTTTAGCATGTCAAGTACTCATCAAACAAAAGAGCAAATGCACCTTTCTGCAAGATTCGGAACATCGTTACGTTCGGGAGCAAAAGCCTCATTGATATTTGTGAGCTCGTGCTCGTATGTCTGATCTCCTTGGACGATCTGACGGCGGCTCCGAAATCCATTCGATTATGATTAACCACTTTGTCTTGGTATACTTGGTTACCACGAATGTGCTGGCCTGCAGCATGAAGGACAACCTCTTCCGCGACGTATGGGGGCGGTGTAGTTTGTACAGATTTCAGCATCGCGATTAAAGACTTTGAGTAGTTTGTGCCATCAAATTATTTAAGATCAAGAAGTGAAGGCTCGGCTAGCGGAGTCGATTCAGAAGGCTCCGATTCTTTGGATTTGAAGGCATTTGAAAGCGGGGTTTCGATCGACGCTGAGTCTTTAGAGTTGAAGGGCGCGCTTATAATGGGTGCGTTCCGGTATCGCAGCAGCTCTCGGAGCAGATAAATGACGGCGACGGTCAATAGCAAGACATATGGTTCTACCAAGCTCACCATATTGATGTGATAGAAGTAAGTGAGAGTTGAGAAGGAGGATTGCCTGAAAAATTTACGCTGAATCCTCCATCTATATACCACTAAGATCAGATAACGGAAGTCTAAAATTTACTCAAAAGGTGTGCATTACAGCCAGTACATGTCAAGAGCACTTCCAAGGGTAAACTTCTCTGGCACGACTTGTTGTAACCCTACACTTCTCTAGTACGGCTCGTTCAAGTTGTTGCAAATAGTATGAATGAGAATTTTAGATTGTTCTGCCTCGACATTGATATAATACAAAGAGAACATATCTATAATGTGTTACCAGTGTCCAATAACCGGGAAACTATACAATTACTAAGAGAAATACGAAGTTATGTCTCTTGAGTCAGTAGCGCTCGCTGGGCGCTAGTTCGCGTTGGCCGAGATGCCGACGCCGGATTGTACGTAATTCGTCCTACTTCTCGACACGCGTTTTGAATGATTGTATACAGCAAAATCTTTCTATGGTATTTGCCAACCTAATGAGAGCCGTTATCTCTTGTGAAAAGAAAATAGTCCTATCAGCCCCACGTAGACGTTACGTTCGCTCAAATTTAGACATAATTCGCATGTCAACTTTAGATGGAGTGCCGGAGATTTGATGCGTTCCTGTCCAATGAAGCTGACAAAACACAGCCTTCCGATGTAGTGTTTTTTTTGTGTGTCAGTTTAAGTCTACGAGGGCACACCCTATTCAGACGTAACTCATTTGAGATATCCGTAAGACCAGGGCACTGTGCCCGACTCTACCTGAGGACTCCGTCTGCACTGACAAGGTATGCCTATAGCACACTGCTCCCTAGTCAGCCCTGCACAGAAACGCCATTCCTATGGAGTGTTATGCACGTTGCACATCTCTTTGAATTTCCCATAGTGCGCACAAAAGAATTCGTTGTCAATATATATAGAATACACATGGAATGCACAGAATGGGTTCAAAATTTAGAGCATACATATCCCATCACGTTTAAACAACCGATATCGCAATCTATACGCCGACGCATCGAAGTTGCTCCTTGGAAAGAACTTCATCATTCTCCGAATGAAAGGAAGCCCAAGTCGCCTTCTCTAGCTTTTGCAATATATATTGGGTCTCCAGCTGATCTTGTCTCTGAGCTGACGAATATCCTTACTGAAGAACTAAAATTGGAAGGACATATAGAATGGACGAAGTTAGAATTTGCCTCGGGTGCCGCCGACTTCACTGGATGAAGACTGGACATATGAGAACTATTTATGGGTTTTTTGATGCCTCACAGTTCACTGCTTGAACACGCTCGGGAGGCCACGATGTGTCCTCGACTCAGTCACTTATTATTGGGCTCAAGTCACGGCGTATGTAGAACGAGGATTCGACTACCAGAGTCGATAATAAAGACTCTGATTTGTCGGAGTCTGTGGCTTTGATGGTGGGGGCGCTCTTGGATCGAAGCAACCCGTGAATCAAATAAATGACGCCAACGGTCAGAAGAAAGACATCTGTTACTGCTATGCTCAACAGGGTAGATAATAGATTTAATAGAAATGAGTAAGAGATGAGAAATAAGAAACAAGAAAGAATGAGAAATAAGAAGGAGATTTGTATGGATTTCTCCCTCAAAATCCTTCATCTATATACCGCTGAGCATCGTCGACGCTTTACGAACGATTTACGGACGCTTTACAAGAACTGAGAATGACTCGATGGGTGTGTAGTACAGCCTAGTACCTGTCAAAAGCATCGCCCCGCCGAGTCAAACGTAAACTTCTGTACCACGGGTTCAGGCTACATGATGTGAAAAGAGTAAGTACAACAAATCTCTTTTACAGTATGTGCCGATCCGACTAGACGTCGTTACCACTTGTGGAGATAAGAGGTCCTACAAGCTCCATGTAGAGCCTACATTCGTTACGAGGTTCACACATAATTGGCATATCAGGAAATAAGAAGGCCCAGAATCTCGTGTATTTAAATACTAGTCTGTACCATGGAAGCTAGCGAAACACAGCCTGAGTCCGATGCTGTGCCCATAGCTAGAGGTACTTATACGTAGATGACACCTATGGGGGTGTTAACGAGACATGTAGCTACTAGCACCTTACCTCTTGTTTAGACCCCTTTGCGTGATAAATTGCGTCTCTGTCTCATTCTGTAGCAGCCTCATAGATTAGCTCTGGAATTCCAGATGCGGAAATTGATACTGGATTACAGATGTACAACACTTATAATTGTTTTTGCGGGGAACTTAGAAAAAAAATGTTTGCGTGCAAAGAAGTGAAATGTTTGCGCGCGAAATTGAAATGTTCGCGCGAAAAACCAAATGTTTTCGCGCAAACCTAGAAATGTTCGCGCATCAATAATTGACCTAAATATGTTCGCGCGGCGCCCAAAAACAAAAATGTTTTCGCGCAATAATTATGCACCACTTTGACCGCTCAAAGTTCAGAATATACTAATTAAATCACAATTTATCCGCTGACTTGTCGTAATTACTTCGTGAAATAAACTTTGCTTTTGTCCGAAGGAACAGCAGACTGGTACTTTGACTCTCAGAGTCGTTGATAGTGGCGAATTCGTCTGCAGTATCGGCCGTTGAAGACTTGATTGCCTTCAAAGCTTTGGAAGATAACTCCGCCCCTGTCGCCGGGCCCACAGGAGCTGGGACATCCTTGGTAGCTTGAATTTGAGCTTGTGGCTCGACACTGGGAGTAGACAACTTCACGTCAATCATCGCGATACGTAGGAGAGTGGTTTCAAGGAGAGAGACGATGTGTGGAATTAGGTAGCCTTCCCGTAGAGCTGGTCGCCGTTATATACCTAAATCAAAAAGAATGTGGCCTCCTTGGTGGGCTGCGGACCAGAATAGGAGCTCTAGCAAAAGGCCTCTCAATCCAGCTTAGACCTCTGAACACACCCACTTTGCACTAACCAAGGATGCGACAGGTTTACTTTTAAACAATGAACACAGCCTGGTCTATATTGCATCAGTCAGATCGAGCAACTGTCACGATAAGAGTCACCGAATACAATGAACGTTGTAAACGGCAGTAAAGCGCAGGATAATTGTCTTCCATGTCAGAGGGACACCGACGCTTTATGCCACGTTATGCACACTATTGTATAGCTTCGAAGCGCTGATGCTGTGCGTAAAGAAATAGTATTAAATACAGAGTAATCGTAATCGCTTTTTAATCAGGGGTAAATGGTGTTTGTAAAGTGGACAGCGGGCCATGATAACGTTGCCAGATAAGATAGTTTGACTGCATTTGTTCCTGCGGGCAGACCGAATGTACGCTGCTTTAAAAGTCCCCGCAAGAAGCTAGGTAAGACTGCGGACCTTGTAATTACTTAGCTGAAGCCATGGAAGTTCCAGCGACATCTTCAACGGATAGCTAAATTCAAGCGGATAGCGTAGGTGACAGGTCATTTGGGGCGAAATTTCTGGAAACTGTGGTATAGGTTGCTACGCATGTGTACAGCACAATAAATTTA
>QFFD01004988.1:0-23524 GCA_003314615.1 Pholiota microspora
TTGATGGAGAAATTGAACGCGACCGCTGCTCCAGGAACTTGAACATTGACAAGTCACGTGGTCATGATCAAATATTATAATTAATTGCTAATTGATAAATTTTATAAACCAACACAACCCCAGTTGGCATTTTGGTGTTTGGGTTAAACGAACGATCATTAAGCACTGAAGTATGGGACGGGCGTTTGGAATCTTCGGCAGTCGTGTTTTCATGACAGAGGAATATAAACCCCATGAACGCACCAAACGTAATTGCGTAGACACTGAAAAAATGGGCTTCAATTGGCGCTCAGCGCTCAGCGCTCATGCCTCAGGTCCAAGCAAATCAGCAACGACGGTTCACTGGCAGAACTCGAAATTTACGAACTAAATATACGAATGTAAATCATGCTATTTGACTCTGACTTTCGCCCCACGCCCGCGCGGATGCTGCGCGATACTCTTTCACATGAGCTTGCAGCCCAGTGAGTAGTTTGAATATTACTTTTCGCAGCTGAGGTTGGAACATTTCCAGGACTTGGGGGGATTGATCTTCGGCGAGGCACTGCTCGAGTACAGCCCGCAAACTGGCGGGGAAATCATGGATGTTGCTGGGATGACATTGACTTTGGGTTGGATATACGAAACTTAGCACAGAGCTCGCACCTCAAATCAATCTGATGAAAAGCAAAGGCGCTAATCAATGCATTGAATTCATGTCCGATCTGCACATAGAGATCGCTGACGTCGCCCTCGGTCGCTCGATTGACACTCCAGAGGTTCAATATCTCTTGCAATCGTTTCGTAGACCCGATCAGTTGGTGAACAGTGTTAGGTACATCTCCTGGCTTTGACTGAGGATCTTCGTCAGTTCAACACAGTTTCTTATAAACAATGGGATCTGCTAACTGGGTGCTGGGTATGAGGCGAGCCCTGTTGGATCGTCGGTGAGTAGGTCGAGAACGATTCAGACGATCCAGTTGTGTAGTAGTTCATGGTATCTATCCAGATCGTATAAGATTTGGTTGATAACCATGTATTGGGGTCTGCCAGATGCGCGCTGCGCTGAGCGCGGGCGGTGCAGGTGGTAGTACTAGCAACTGTGATTGGAGTCTCGTCGCTAAGCGAGCTGGCAATGAAATTCTTTTCGGCATTGTACACTGCTAGCATCCGAATCTAGGTTTGTACGAGTGAGGCAAAGAGTATTTTCGATATTACTCTACAATGACATGGAGTACTTAAGTATACGTTTTATGTAGTCCAATCAATTGTCCACTCTCCAAACATCATGATATAATGTTCAAGTATAACGGCTTGCGTGAAGCCTGACGACGAGGCCGTGAATTAAGTAGTATATATATATATCGTCGCACCGCACAAAAACGTCCATGCCCTTGTCCATGACGGTCCATTTATATCATCGAGCCTTAGATGTCCAACTGAGCAGGGACGACATCATTCCAGAACTGGTTGGTGTTCCCAGCGGTGCAGTTCCAGATTTGCAGCTGCAGAAAAATAGAAGATCAGTATACACATCCTTCTTAAAATAAATGCAAGAAAATTCACCTGATTTCCCTTGTTCTTGATCCCATCCGTCAAATCCACACACAGAGCATCCAGTAGCCCAGTGCCCTCCCACCTGATCACACCCGTAGGGATCCAGAACTGGTTCACGTCCTGGTCTGTGCAGTCCCACAACTGGAGCTTGGTTCCTGGGACGGCCTTGCCGTCAGTGACGTCGAGGCATTTGACTTTGAGGCCGTCGCCGAAGTCAAGCGTGTAGCGCCCGCTGTTGCCGTGACCTATTTGTGGCAGCCCCCATACCTTATGCGCGGTGGGGTCGTCGCATGAGGCTATGAAGACCGGAGCGCCGTTCTCTACAGAGTCGGCAGCCATGCAGAGGGAAGCTATCGGTCAGGATGGTTTGTCAAGGATCCTAGTCGTAAAAATTGGAAGCTCAAGAGACTTACTGTCGCTGACAAGGACAACCTCGTTAAAGGGACTGGTTATTGATTCGTTAACAACGCTCTTCTAATCTATAAACACCAGAACCAACTTACTTTGCAAGAGGATTCGAAGTCCATTGCTGGTGAGGATTGCCAACTGGCAGACACGTCCAGATTTGCATCTTCAGGCAAAGTTGTCATTAGCGCCTGATCCCACTACCAAAATGAATTCACACAAACCTGATTACCATTTACCAAACTCCCATCCGTCAAGTCCAAACACTTGTTAGTTCCAACCCACTGGACCGTCGAGTCCGAATTCCACTGCCACAACTGGTTGGGGTTCCCAGCGATGCAGCTGTTGATTTCTACCTTTGTGCCGTCGGCGTTCACGCCGCCAGTTACTTCAAGACAAAACGTGTTAAATATCTGGATTGCCGTTGGCGGGCCCGCGCCCGTTGAGGAGCCGCCGGCGACAACGTTCCAGCCGCGCTGCTGGGTGCTTGCAGTGCAGTCCTCGATGACCACCGCAGACCCGTTGGCGGCAGAAAACACGGTGAGGCAAGGTAAACGCGGGAAGGGGCCTTTGTTAATGGGTTGGAGTTGGGTGAATTCTCCGGCGCTACATGAATCGCAAACCAATAGCAGTCATAAGTCAGTGAAGTACTGAGACGTTAGAGTAGTAGAACAACATACGCAGGTATACCAGCTCGCGCCTGTGTCGCCGCGAGGGCAAGCAATGGCAAGGATGTCAAAGAGAAGTACCGCATTGTATAGAATATCAATGCAATTCTATAAATTGAGGGAGATTTGTTTTCTAAAGCTGAATTACTGAAGGACCATTCCAGATATTGCCTCTCTTTATACCTGCAGCTTCTGCACGGTGGGCATACGGCTCACTCGAAAAGAAGCTTGGCTCGATCAGGCTCGATGGGTAGACATCTGTAGAAATCTAGGCATATCCCCTAAGGCGCGTCAGTGTTGGGGCGGGTCGGGTCGGTCGGTGCTTGTCAAGTCATGAAATGTAGAACACCTTTACTTTCTCCTTAAGGTCTGGATGCGATGGATATCACGGTTGCTGGTACGATTCGAATTTTTATCAATGTCATAGGCACTGGAAAGGAAAGGTTCAAGAGTGTAAGTACAGAGAATAGTTTGACCCTTCGTGAGATGATTGAGATGATCGATGCGATAAATTTCTCACAATGATTCTGTGATGGGCGTAGCATCCCTCAACAAGCGACGCTACTATGTAGCTAAGATACTTACTCTGAAATTATAGGCCAAATTCAACTGCAGGTTATTTACATACTCATCTATCAGCTCTCTCCATAAACTATCTATTCCGCGCATTTAGACTCTAACAAATGGTCATGAGATGCCTATACCTTGGAACCTTGGAGTCTGCTGAATGGTGTTCTTAATATACACTGGCGATAGCCAAAACACCTATTTTAAGCAATATGTTCTATATTTGGATCTCCTGCTAGAAACGTCGACACCTAGGGCATCGGTGCCCGTCTGGAGCTCGCGGTCTGGGAGGAGATTGGATCGTTGAACCGAGAATTTGGAGATAAATTTAGGTAAAGGAAGCTTATTACGGCAGGAATCGTTGGACCCATACGAAGCCAAGGCAGTTCCAGTCTTTATGAGTTGTTTGGCGAACCTGGTTGAACCTTGAGGAAGTGGAGTGGCAATGACACAGAAGATGGATGATTGAGAGGAGCTGAGGCGTTGACGCACATTCCATGCCCGTGGTGGGAATGGTCACTCAGGCTGAGGTAGTAGCACTCACTGTACAACTGTACTGTCATTCCTACTCGATGACGGATCTCGAGGGTAACATTGCTACGAGATATCACTCGCATGGTACTGAATATTGAAGCCTGAGAGCCAAGCTAAGAACGAACTAATGGAGCGTAAATTTTGCAAAATAAAACCCAAGAAGAACCCCGATCGCAGTGGCGCTGAATAGGCAGGCGTTCACAAGAGGAATTTGGACAGTATGTTGATAGCATAGCGTCGCAGTGGCTGATTTCCATCGAAATGCGCATCAATGACAGTGGGAAATATACACGTGATAAGAGTCGACGAGGCGACATAGTCTGACAGGTGCAGTGCTCGGCTATCGACTAATGCGACTGACTATGCCAACACTGAGTGGAATCAGAAAACGAAGAAATATATAAGGCATCGACTCAAGTACCACTGTGAGTTGCGGATAGACAATCGGATAGTCAGTCTCATACAAAGAGACTTCGAAAGTGAATGCTGAACCTGTATAGATCATAGTCGTCTATCGGCACACGGGCTTTGTATCTTAACCTGAAATACACTCTCGTGAATCCCTCGTCCGGTGCGGAAAGGCTCAACAGTCATTGCTCACCACTCACTCACAATGCTCTATACAACAGAGCAACCCGGAAGAGTAATTTTGTAGCTCCATATAAAGAAAACCTGGACGTGTAGAGCTAGTCCAGGCATCGAAGGCCTATACGGCCCTCAACTCAATCATCGAGTACATAGTTCAAAAACACGGAAGACCACTGAAGAGACAGATTACCGTGAGCAATGGTTTGGGCAAGAGCAGAGGGTTATACATGCCCTTCTGACGACTCCAGTAGAATATTTTTGCTCACGGACCGCCGGTGCCTGTCCGCTCGTCCGCTCAAGACCTTCTTTCCAACGTCGACCAGCTGACTGATGTTGAAGCGTTGATACTGTATATGATGCCGAGCTTGAAATTGTTTCCCTTCGAAGAGGCTGTATTTGATTCTGAATGAAGAAAGGGGGGATATAAAGCTTCAGGCAGAGCTATCATGTCCATTCTTCTGTGGTCTTCGTAGGCTCTGCTTCTCCTCTAAACAACTACGTTCTATGCTTCGTCAACATGTGCTCACTTGTGTTCTCCTTGTCCTCTCCCGAACTCTACTCTTAGCTGTATGTCGCGCTCCAAAACCAATTGACCGCAAAACCGTCGTCTCGCGTTATAACCCTACCCGCAATGCATCTTCCCCTTCTACACCAATGCAAGTAGGAAATGGGAACTTCGCTTTCGGTGCCGATGTCACAGGCCTTCAGACGTTCCTTCCCTTCGCCATCATGTCTTCCTGGGGATGGAAGAACGACTCACTCCCGGCGGGCCGAACGATGGAAGACATTTTCAATTACGTTGGAGAAAGCCTCGATAATCACGGGAGGGAGGTGGAATATATGTTTGGGGGCGCAGATGCGGAGATACAAAACTGGTTGATTAAAAATCCGAACAGAGTGAACTTGGGGAGAGTTGGTTTGATTTTCTTGCAGGAGGATGGTGGTGGAGAGATAAGCGTGACAGAAAACGAATTGGGAAACAAGAGACAGGTGTTAGACCTATGGACGGGAATTTTGACGAGCACGTTTGAGATGAATGGGACTCGCGTTGTGGTCGAGACTGTTTGCGACCAAGAGAATGGCGTTGTTGGAATCAACATTACTTCACATCTTTTGTCCAAGGGCAGACTGGGCCTCTTCCTGGACTTCCCGTGGAACGATGGTTCACAGAAATTCGAGGCGCCGTTCGTCGGGGTGTTCAATACGACCGCGAACCACACTACGACCGTCACAGAGAGCTCGACGAAGGCAGGCCGTTCGCACATACAGATCGCACATAAGCTCGTTAACAATACCTTCCTGACTACCGTCGACGGCGGTACGTTCAGACTTTCTCGAGTAAAATTGGAGGCGCACCGATACACAATCCTGCCGACGAGCCCGACCAAGGGAGATAATTTCGCAGCGACTGTCACGTACTCTCTCCGGTCTCTCAAAGGCGATTGGACGTACGATTCCGTGAAGGCGTCCTCAGAGAAGGCTTGGGAATCATACTGGTCTCAAGGTGGATTTGTTGATGTCGTTTCTGACTCATCAGACCTAAGGGCAGACGAGTTACAGAGGCGTATCGTTCTCTCGCAATATTTGTTGAGAGTGAACGAGGCTGGAGACTATCCGCCTCAAGAGGTAAGGAATTTTCAACTTCAATTCTGCATCATAGAGTCTGATTCTCGTGCCTTAGTCTGGACTAGTCAATAACGGATGGGTAAGTCTTTTCTGATTTATTTCTCGAAAAATTAAGATGACTTACATTAAACTTAGTACGGCAAATTCCACATGGAAATGTTCTTCTGGCATTGCATTCACTGGGCGCTCTGGTCCCAATGGGACCTTTTCCATCGATCTTCACCAACGTACTCGCGTTTCCTTCCCACCTCATTCGCTCGATCCCAGGTCCAACAGGGATGGACCTCAGGCGCTCGCTGGTCCAAGATGACAGATCCATCAGGCCGAAGCGCTCCAGGAGAAATCAATGAGCTCCTCATTTGGCAGCAAGTACACCCGCTTGTCTTTGCGGAGTATGAGTACCGCGCTTTTCCGACGAAGGAGACACTGCAGAAGTGGGAGGATGTAGTCACAGCGACGGCAGACTGGATGAGCGTCTTCGCTTTTTGGAATGAAAGCACAGGAGTGTATGATCTGGGACCACCGATGTACGTTGTGAGTGAGGACACGGACCCGCTCGTCACGACAAATCCCTCTTTTGAATTGGCATATTGGAATTTCGGTCTAGGTTTGGCACATACATGGATGGAAAGGCTCGGACAAGCAACACCTTCCAACTGGACTCGAGTGCAGGCCAATTTGGCGCACCTTCCGAACAACAACGCAACGTATTCCGTTTATGAAGGGATCGAGGATGATTTCTGGGATGACCCAGCATTTACGAACGACCACCCTTCTTTGGTCGGGCTACATGGATGGCTACCGCAGACATCTGGAGTTGACCTGTCCATGGCAAAGGCAACAATGGAAAGAGTATGGACGCATTGGAACATATCCAATTGTTGGGGGTGCGTACCTTCGTCCTTCTGTCAATTCCTTGACTTCGAACTCACTTTTGGACACCATGGTATAGCTGGGATTTCGGCATGCTAGCGATGTCTGCGGCTCGGAACGGAGAACCTGAAAAGGCCATCGACTGGCTCCTCGATGACATCTTCTCTTTCGACGACGTCGGTATGCCCACAGGTGGTGCCCGTGTCCCAACGCCATACTTCCCCGGGTCAGGAAGCCTGCTGCTTGCAGTAGCTTTGATGGCTGGTGGGTGGGATGGGAGTAACGGAAATGCACCTGGTTTTCCTACTGACGGCTGGGTGGTAAATGTCGAAGGAATTAACAAAGCTCTTTGAGAAATGGCATCCGTCGAGACTTTTCATGTATATCCAGTGTATTGGAAAATGTGTGCGTCAAGCACAGGAACACATAATTGTGGCAAGGAGAGATCTCCACGATGTCCAATTCAGAATCAAAGAACACTAGATGTAAGAAAAGGGTAGTCTCTTGAACGTTTCGGTTGAACGTACTTCGCTGATGGCCGATTCTGTTCATAGGGGCAGGCTCATCTTAGCACCTCGCAAATTTCTGCATGCTCAACAGAGCCTCAAAAAATCTAGCAACACGCCCACGAAGGGATAACCTTTAATACATTGTACTACGTAGAAGGGTCGGGGCCAACCAACATAAAGCTGCCTCCAATAGGTTGGCCAAGTCCAACTGCCTCTGCGAAAGAGCTGATGTTGAACAAAGCGATAGATGTAGTCGCGTTGACCAAAGTCTGATCATTGAAACCCTTCGGCTGATTGAACAGAATGAATATATATCTATCGCGAACATCAAAATGAAGTTTCAACTATTCTTTCAAGATGTCAAATGGGATGTACATACCGATGTGGATCCGATCCCGCAGGCGGTGTTGGTTGCTGGAATTTACTTATAGCTGGCGTGTTATTTGAGAGAAGAGTAGGCTCCCTTGGAGTTTCGAGAAAGAAGTTTCCGCCTAAGAAGTGGCGAATCTGAGCGGAGGTTTGTGTTTGAGGCGTTGGTGCATCGGGGTCAACTGCTGCGACGACGAAGGGGCCTTTGGCGTGCGACCCTACAACGTTGAAGATTGGAGGGCCAACCGTCGCTGACAACCAAGCAATTGGACCAAGAACACTTCAAAGAATCATGGGGCATACCATTCCTAGGGAGTTGGATTCCGGCGTGAAGGGTAATGGGTTTCGCGTCTGTTTGAGGGAAGGTGACCTCCAGCAAAACCTTCGGTTCAAACGAAAAGTGGATAGTGTCAGGAATCTTTTCGAAGTAGCCAAGTCAGTAATCCAGACCAGTGATACAGACATCACAAATAACGTACGTTCGCAGCATTGAATGCCCTTTTGACTTCCTCCAAACTTGTGTCTTGGGCAATACCAAGAGTGAAAATCGTAACCAGTAGACAAATGGATGGGAAGATCATCGTTCGAGGATTGGCAGAAAATCACCTTTCCTTGATGATGTTTTTCCACCGTCTTAAGTACAGAATTTTCATGCTTGGTTCCCGCTTCTATGTCAGCCATAGGAGCTTGACCGATACGTCGCAAACTTACCCACCGAAGTAGTCAGATATAGAATCCGCCATACGCCAGCACATCTATCTGCTGCGCAAATGTCCTATTGTTATGGCTGATGCCATATGTTGCAAGAAAGAAGCATCCGGGGCTGAAGTCTTGAAGAAAAAGTCTGGGTATATTTCCTGCTTTGTCAAAGATGGCGCAACGTAGTATCTGGTCGCAATTGGTAGTGAGAGCATCGATTCATCAGGATCAGACGATATTCCCAAGAAGACCAGGTAATTATCCTTCTCTGAAAGAGAAAGCTAGATGATTCGCTGATAATTTCGTGATGATCAGGTGAAATGAGTGTCGAGACGCATCGCACATGGCGTACATGATCTAGTGAGGGAGTTGTTTTCCGGCTATATGCTT
Source organism: Pholiota microspora (assembly GCA_003314615.1). Taxonomy (NCBI): domain Eukaryota; kingdom Fungi; phylum Basidiomycota; class Agaricomycetes; order Agaricales; family Strophariaceae; genus Pholiota; species Pholiota microspora. Next base: position 8,765 of record QFFD01004988.1, read on the forward strand.
GACAAGACTCCCCGCGCGACCGGGACCCTGAACAACAGTGAGCCGATTCCGAATTAAAACAGTATGGGAGTTCTGAGCTGCCAAAGGAGTGCGGGTCTACAGGATTCAAATCTGAAAGAACGTCGCAAGAACTTAAGATTCAGAACAAAGGTAAATTGATCCACAAATTCTCAAGTATATCACGTGACCGCATTTGAGACGCGCTGGCTGCACTGAATTTCTTTGCAAGACGACGCCCATAATTCGAAGTACTCAACGACTTCAGAGCTTATCAGTAAGTCTAGAATCACACAGCTAGACTTTCAGAATTAATAAAATAATGACCATGAACAGGACTTATACTCTCAATGCTAGCAACAACCTCAAAACACATATTCTCTACAACTATTCCTTGTCGTCGTCTGTATTCCACGAAGGCTAAAGATGTCTGGAAAGAATCTCACTGCGCTTCTTTCTCCTTTGCTGCTAAACAAATTACTTCAATACCAAAGTCAACTGGTGCACCTGAGGTGCGTTGCTTCGCGTTGACGCATTTCTGGCTCCCTAACGCATAACAGATCATAGTCACAGGTTAGAATGTCGAAGACTTGCTACAAATTTCACCTAACCACCTCTAATAGGTCGTGCAAATGCTGGAAAATCTACTTTACTAAACGCTGTACTGGGGAGGGCGAACTTGCTGAGCACAAGTAAGAAAGCGGTATGTCGCATTTTATAAAAAAAAACGCAACGAAGATCTTCATTTCTGACAGACATGATGCACAAAGGGACATACAAAATCTCTCAATTTCTATGCGATTGGGGTCGACCCAGCTAAATTGTACCTTGTCGACGCACCCGGGTACGGTGCTCGAGGGCGGCCAGAATGGGGTGCACTATTCGATCACTATGTTCAAAATCGGGAAGAGTACGTTGTTCACTATCATTCGGACCTTTTCCATACGATTTATTTATTCCTGCAAGGTTGAAACGCGTTTACATTCTATTCAACGCCAAACATGGATTAAACCAATTCGATGTCCACATGCTCTCTCACCTCTCTCAGAACCTGCTGACTGAGCGCGGCACCCAGCCCTTCACTCTCCAGTCCGTGATCACGAAGGTAGACACCCTACCTATCAATGACACCCGCGCCGTTCTCGAAAAAATGCGAGCCGAAATATTCGCAGCAGCACCCCTTTGCCTCCCACCCATTGTCACGAGCGCTGCTATGAACCCTCCTTTCGGCTTGGATACTCTTCGCTCCAACATTGCCAGTGCATGCGGGTTTCGCTAGTTCGAGGACCTATCCGTGCATACCTCGTTCGACACACAGTATGATTACGTCGACGGTCTAGTTGTGTATTCCTCTTCCCTCGCGCACCGAGTTGCCCAATTGGACACCTTAGTAATAGTAGGCAAGGATTGGTCGACCCTTCCTAGTCATGTGGAGGCATTGATCAAGGCCAATCATACGCCTTGCAGGGTCTGTCCAATGATACGGAGCGCCACTGCAGCGACTCGCGGCGCCCGTCTACTCCCCCATCTCTGGTCATATCTGCGCGGAAGTGCTTGCCTATATCTAACTTGTATGTGTTCAATGGCAGTTTTTGTGAATACAGGCAGTCCACAAGCTTTATGGCTAATGCCAATTCCACACGGACAATGAAATTCAACTTCATCAATTCACTTCGAAAGATAGCTCCAAGAACCCTTGTTATTCCAGTGAGCTCTCTTGCAATTTGATTTTCACAGAATCCAGGCTTTCTATGTATCTGTCGTATGAGCTGTGCTCGCCTGTCATTGATCCAGATCGGGTTACATCTCCGAAAACATAGGCTTTACGTGAAGCCATGGTACATATTGCCATGCAAAGCTATAGATTGAGTCGATTTTGGCAGAATTCAGGTCAGCTTTAATCACCACTTATCTCCAAATCAATGTCATGCTTCTGCAAAAATACCCCAGTTTCCTTACTGAGTGAGCCAGCGTCGCAGATCGGGGCGAAAGCTTAAATAGCTATGATCTTCAGAGAGCAAGAAAGGCAGACAATGGAGAATATGTACTCGGTGAGATCGACAATTAGAGTTGTTAGATACCCGTATGAGCATCTGTTTTGATGGAGATTGACTGAGTATGGAGATTGCACCAATTGAAGGGAGTACGATATTCTATATGGTTAGATATGCTCCTGAACGCTCTGCATTGTAGTTACGCGCCCTCATGACAAGCTGCGAAGACCGCACTTGTGAGCGACATTCCAAGCTTTCAAATTATGCTTGTACGATTAGATGATCTCGACGATAGAGGGCCAAATGCTAGAATTCAAAAGACGAGTTGTAACTTGATTACAAAGAAACGGCAGTCTCGAGATAGCGCACCTAAGTAATCCGATAACAACCTGCAATACTGCAAGTAAAAACGGAATCCAGCTATGAGGAACATCAGCATGCCAGGCAGAACAAGACAGAAGAACGCCACCGACGTCGACATATTGAAATTCCCAGCTTTATACAGCCCAGCGGCAACAAACCCCACAATTGCCGAACCAATGACTGCTCCGGCGACACTTAGTGTTAGGAAGGTCAACAAGACGATCAATGAGAAGGCAGCTCTCGACCGGCGTTCGTTCGGCTTCGGGGGTTTCACTGGTTGAACAGGTGGTGTATCGACATTCATCGCAGAGAGTTCGTATGTTGCTTCTGAGCGATTTTGAGAATTGTTTATGACCAATCGAGAAGGCGGAAACGCATAATTCCAAAATGCATATAATCCACAAACCAGGAATATTGGGGTATAAAAGATGAGAGTCCAATAAAGCGTAAACCTGAAGACATCTTCACACAATCAGAGTAAGACTCATAAATTATGGAAACGAACACGAGGCATCTCACCGTTTACATGGTAGAGATATGTCCCGTTCGGCTGCACCGGCTTGTTGTGTTCGATATGCAGAATCTCTACAGCAGGATTGTACAGCGATGGCCAAGAAGGAGTGGAGTTCGACATATGTTGTTGTAGGCGGATTTCTTCAACTCAAGTGAACACAGGAGAAGACGGAAAACTGTGAGTTTCATGATCTGTCCCCCGTTGTCTACAGCAGTCAGCAGCCAATCCCAAACGACATGATAGATGGATAGAAACAAGGTGGAAGTGGAGTTCAAGCGGTTTGCCAACGAGAACGGGCATCGTGAGAAAACATTACGTTAATAATACCGTATAAGGGAAATCATACAATCTATATTTGGTATGTTTGAGCGCAGTTGAATCGGTAGGTAGTTATTGCTAAGAACTATATGGCGATGGGTCTTTCCGTTCAAAAAAGTCAATGTGGGTCGTTTCCCTGAATAATTCAAGGTACAGAGCCGGTTGTGCCAAAATTATAGCAAAGGAGGTGCCACCAAAAATGCAGTTTGATCTGACGCCTTGGCTCTGTCGGCGGCCCCCCCCCTCACCGTCAAATCACCTCATTCGTCATCATTCAATCTTGAATGCTGCCCATAATAGTGTGCCACCAATAACTGATCATTCAAACCCATCAATGGTTCACCACAGAAATTTTTATTGGAATTACGCCGCATAGAACGATTTCGTAACGGTGCAAAGAAAAGCACTTTGATAAATAATTGCCAAAGTACCACTTCTGGAGAAAGAGATAGAAACATGGCCAAAATAGTCGGTTCTGATCGAGAACCGTTTTTGAATATACTTGAGCAACGGTCCTCTAGGTCTCCCCGGATCACGCTTGCGCCCACAACATTCAAATTTTGCCCTAAGCCGTTACGTATCCATAATGCTTCTGTTTTGCAGCTGTTTCAGAGAGAAAATGACGAGGTCCTGGGTCGGTAAATGGTGGAAAATGTACCCAGAGATTTTATATTTCAAAGATAAGTTGCATCCGGTGGCAATCTGTTTCCGTCGTCGATCTCTCGTGCCAGTTCGCGCCGCCGTCCTCCGCTATAGTTCCGTGTGTTTGATGAGGGTTGATAGTATCCTCGCAATGCCTCCATCTGATCCCACTGTGGCTCGCGTAGCACTGAGTGGAGGCTGTATCATGCTAATTCGATTCCGCTCATGAGGCACTATTTTTGCAAGTTCACCGTCGCAAGTGAGAGAATTCTCCAATCATCGATGGCCTATTTACGTCTGCTCGGTTTTCTTAACTAAAATGGTAAGTATGCTAATTTTGTGATAGCTTTTACCACTGGACACCGTCCCTTCTGGCACCGTCTGGCACCTGACTTCAAATCCCCTTCCTTTGGACAAACGTAGAAGAAAATGTGTCTTCTACAGCACGCCTCGCAATTGGAGAAGGCGGACTATTCGGACAATCCATGCCTGAATTTAATAGATTATCGTCGTTAGAAGTTAGATGAAGATGTTAATGATAACGAATTAATCTTTCGATGGATATTGAAACAAGCATCACTTCTGATTTTTATCTCGTATGTCGGAGATACCGTTCTGTAAGGGCGAGTCGAATTTGTTACCTTGGTGAACTGCTCAAACGCTCTGGCATAAACTACTATCTCAAGAGGACAAAGATTTATACAAGGTATCGGAAAATAAACAGAAATGAACGAGGTAATACATGATATTTTGAGTATGGTACATATAGCGTCAAATTTGTGATAAGATGCCTTTTTTTCCTTGTCGCGTGAATTTATCGAAGAAACAGTTGTAGTGGATATAAAGATATTGATAACAATAAATAGAACGCAGGCTATATGTAGTCCGGCGGATGATATAAATGCATAAAATAAGTATCCAACGGCCCCAAGCTAGAGGAAAATCAGAAAGAGTTACAGACAAATAACTGGAAATGTCGGTGAAGGGAAATCTGATCAACAGAGATGAAGTGAAAATGTACAGTAACTTGGTATCACCTGGTATAAATAGGGGGACAGATGAATAGTTCAGAAGTTGCAGTAATACACGTCTTGAGGCAGAGTCTGGTAGTCGTAGGAGGCGAATGGGGGGTAGGCAAAGTCGAAGGAAGAATCGGAGAACAGGCCGTCGTACGCTGAGCAGATATCGGCCGAACAATTGGGCTGGATGGGAGCGTCCAAAAGCGATGGGGTGATTTCCGTTGCGTCCCAGGAAGTGGACATCGGCGAGGGGGATTCGAGGTGGTAGTTGATGGTGAACAGAAGGTGTTCGTGACCGTATGGATTTGTCGAAAAGATGTGTTGGGTGACCTTGTAATGCACAAATTCTACAGTCGGCAGCTCGTCAGTAATTTCAATGGGTAAGTGGACTATAAATTTCTAACCATTGGGTTCGCAGGTCAGACTGCCCCAGAACTCCGGCACCAGCGTGGTGCTGTACACCACCGCCTGCGATTTCTCATCGAAGAAGCTGAGTCGGAGGTGCGTGGGGTTCTCCGCGTCGGTATAGACAAGCTCATCGCCGCAGTACACCGACGACAAACATCTGTACTGTAGCTGGGGACCTTGTTTTCCGACCTCTAGCGCCGTCGAGCTGAATTTGATAGTCAGAGGACACTGGCCCATCCGATCAAGCGATCGGATTTCCGCACGGCGAGTGAAAGATGAAGCGTTCTGGGAGGCATCGGCCAGCCCGCATTCGTCGAGGTCGAGGGTAATGCAGGGAAAGCGTGTACCGTAGTAGAGATCGAATTCGTGGAGGACTAATGCGATTGAGACTTCCGTATGATGCGGGATTATCGCTGGTGGGAGCGGAAGCGTCGGGAAGGTGCCGGAAGTAGGCGTAGACACAGTGGAAGAGGGTAAGGAGGATTCCGTGTACAAAGAATTGGACCGGGGGGAGCTTTGTGGCGATGGAAACGACTTGTTGATGATTAGACCTAGAACTTAAAAAGCAAGATCAGTTAAATTATAACATAGAAAGCAAATGAAAATTAACGCACTCTCGCTATCGGAACAAGTCTCCCTGAGCTGTTGGAGGCGGCTTCCGACTTGCTTCGCAGTTCGTGTTTTACCAGTTTGTTGAAAGATATAATCGGAGATCCATTTATTGCGTCGCGGGAAGCGCTGCAATAGCGCCGGATTCCTTGCCGACGAAGGACGATATTTCTGAAGACCTATCACTTGGGCGTCAGCATGTAATTTGGCGCGTTCATGTTCCAGGAATAATGACCTCGAAGCAGAGCCTCCTCGAGCACAACAGACCAAACCGGCTCAGAGCGCTTATACTTGAGGGTCTTTCGACCTGTGCGTGCCGTTGGTGAGATAGTCTGGACAGGGTAGTGACAGTAAGGCATTAGACGAATTAACGCTGAAAATGGTTGCGATAATCTTCAATACCCAAAGTCCAACGCCTTAATATAATGGTTCGCAGAGCGCGTCGACAAATCGGGACAGTATCATTCCTGTGAGGACAATGGTATCTAAATCGTGGAGTTCAATCGATTGTCTCCATTTGGCCATTGGTGGACCTCCAAACCTTGATTTATTTCATATAATCCAGATTCTTCAGATTCTGTTCGATTCCATCTTGGCGTCTAAGCTCGAACCCCCCAGCTGGGGCGATACTTCTTTGATCTTTCAATTTCAATCACAATCACAATCACTAGAACATACCGAGTGTGCTGTAATGACACTCTATGACGCACATTGGCACGGCGAATTATCATTGAAATATGTATGGGCATTGTGCAAACGAGGTATCGCACCGTAATTTGGTCGTGCGCTGTGATCTGTTTCGTCTCCGATGTTAGTTATGGTCCTCATAGTCAGAGTGCATAGCAAGCTAGATTTACTTTTGGGCGATTGAAGTTCCATGACACGAAATGACGGTTAGAGCGACCTACAGGATTAAGACTTATCCTGTCAGAACTTCAGCTTGAAGATGGAAGGTGATAATGTATTTTCCCAGTATCTCCCATCAACAGCGTTGAAGTCGCGCTGAAGCTGATGTCTTCTGGATTGGTTCGAAGTTGCTGTTCCAAACAAGTTACACCGTGGAAGGAGCGGGAAAGAATGCGTATTCCGATATCGGTTAGTTGCAGGAGTTCTGGATTCCGGACAGTCAGCACACGCAAATTTATCAATGTCGGGCAAGAGCATGGAAGATAGCCTTTGAAAAAAAAACTGAACAAATCAGAAGCTCCAAGTATTTCAAAGGCCTTCTGTTTAATTTACGAGCAACATGCATTTTCCTCGGTCGAGATATTGCCTTGAATGTTATTGTGCGACGTCGACCCGGAACGAGTGGAGGAGACAGATAGACGACTCGTGGGAAAACGTGCACTCCGAATGTTGGAGTGTTGATTCTTGTGTACATCGCCTCCCAAAAATGCAAATTGCCTACAAACAACGTCCAGGACCTTTCGTCGTCGTCGTCGCCCACAGTGAGCTCGCTATAATCTCTACCAGTCATGGATCCATTGGCGGGCATGGACGATTCATCAACAGACGACGATACTGCTTCCCAGACCACTGAGGATGATCCACAGATATCACAACATCAAGCGCCACCACCTGCACCGGTGCCCGCTCCCCAACCGCCACCGCCAGCTGCCGGCAGAGTATACAGAGAAAAACCTCACTATGCTCTTCGGCACACTCTTCGGGGACACACACAGTCGATATCTGCTGTAAAGTTCAGCCCAGATGGGAAATTACTCGCATCATGTGGTTCGTCTCCCCTGTTCGACTTCGTTGTTCTTGCAATCAATGTCTCAATCATCTCAATCATATCTCATATCTCTTGATTATGCATGCAAACAGGCGCAGAGAAAGTCGTAAAAATCTGGTCTCCTGAAACTGGTGAATTCTTAAGAAATCTGACCGGGCATACACAAGGCCTTTCAGACATATCTTGGTCTTCCGATAGCGTTTATCTTGCATCTGCTTCTGATGACACAACGATACGAATCTGGGACGTAGAATTGGTTTGTCTTTAATTTCTCACCCCAATAGATGACTTTGCTGAAGCTCGCCACAAAAGGGTCTAACTCATAAAGTGTTGCAAGGGCATACAAAGTGGGTTTTCTGTCTGAACTACAATACGGCTTCGAATCTGCTTGTTTCTGGCGGCTGTGACGGCGATGTGAGGATTTGGGACACTGCTAAAGGTTTGCATATTCGGTCGCGCCAGCTATCCCACTTTTTCGATTTTCCGAACGATCTTCGTAGGAAAGTGCATGAAAACTCTACATGCACACATGGACTATGTCACGGCGGTCCATTTTAACAAAGATGCTTCCCTCATCGTGTCCTGTGCCTTAGACGGGCTTATGTACGTTCCTTTTACATTGTATTTCCCATTCCTCCTATCGATCCTCGTTTTTACTATAGCCGCATATGGAACACCGCCGACGGCCAATGCTTGAAGACGCTGGCCGAGGGACACGATGCGATATGGTGCGTAGCACACCCATGATCTGATCCTGCTCATTCAAAATCACGGAAATCATCAATACATAGCCAACACGTTCAATTCTCACCCAATTCGAAGTACATCTTGTCGACTGCACACGACAGCACTATCCGACTTTGGGATTATCAGACAACGCGCTGCCTGAAAGTCTACAAGGGGCACGTAAACTCGAAATACTGCATCTCGGCCTGCTTCAGCGTGACGGGCGGCAAGTGGATCGTTGCGGGCAGCGAGGACCATAAGACCTACATTTGGGATTTACAAACACGCGAAATCGTTCAAGTTCTGGAAGGACATACTGGTAATGATTTACTTTCCCGGTCGTACGGACGTAGAGATCTAATGTACCGTCTTCACAGATGTTGTTGTCGCTGTGGCTGTACGCTCTTTCCGTACCTTACTCGTCCATTTGTATGCTCACCTTCGTTCTAGACACATCCATCGCAGAACATGATAGCCACTGGGTCCATTGATTCTGACCTTGCAATAAGAATATGGGTGGACCCAGGAACACAGGCGGCCGTAATTTAGGCGAATCAAAAAAAAACACAAACCCTGATGTATAATCAACCTCCCCGTCGTTTCTTCTACGTTGTCGTTTCTTGATACCCCAATGTATTAATAATTGTACATGGAATTTATGTGAAATATCGAACAGTAAAAGTCCACGAAATGAGCAATATAGAACTGTTGATCCATTCCCGCCCCGAGACAGGAGAAGCAGCCAATGAAACACGAAGTTTTACTATTATTTAAGCGGTTCTGCGTGTAATAGATCTGTTATGAAGGTCGTGTCAACAGATAATTTTGCACGTTAGGTGAAACTATTTACCGTTGGCTACAGCTTTATCAGCATCCGTAAGTCCTGAATCGTGTGCCTCAAGGAAAGCATCAACCTGGAAAATAATGTGAGCATCGAATATTCGGTGGGTAGAAAATGTGATAGAAAGAATTACCTCGTCCATAACCTGATCATCGTTATCCTTCCCATCCAAAGATTCATCATCGGTATCGTCTTCATCATCCTTCGCATCATCGATAGCGAAAGGAGTGCGTTCCATCAGAGCAGCTGCATTAACAGCTTGGAGCATGGGCATAGCAGAAAGGCTTCCACTGTTAGGGACGCTGGGGAGAGCCTTGGAACTAGGCTCTAGGGTAGTGTTGACAGAAAGTGTCGACGAGGAGGAGAGCGGGGGCGGGGCCGGTTTCTCTTGACCTATGCTCATCTTCGATAATGACTTCCGCAGGGTCGGAGTGAGGAGTGATTCGCGCGCTTTGGGTTCTTCTAATTTGGTATAGCGGCCTATCGAGGGCCTGTTGACAACCTACGGCATAGAATATTAGTCACAGAACGAGACATTGACGTGGACTGTATACTTGATGTTTGCCTATTGTTTTGCCAATCTCATCTGTAAACATATTGAACATTTTCTTGTTGCTATCTGTGGCAATGGTCGACCATAGGTCACCGAGAATGCCACTATTAGTTGAAGGGAGTTCCATTTCAGGTAGAGGGTGGAGCTTGAAGGACTCAGATAGGTCAGTCTCGAAGAATGATTCCAATACTTCATCTGCCAGTACGACCATGCGGAATCTACAGGTCAGATGGTAAGTAATTGACAAGATACCGTAATTGTGGACATACGTCGCAAGGTTCAGGTATGGTTGATTTGAAGCTATAGGTGCAGGTGATGTTGGCCGTGAGTCTGTCCCATCGCCCGTTTTGTTGTTTTGGGGCAAAAGAGCATCTCCGTATTCAAATGCGTTCGTCATGAACCGACTAACAGCTCCAAGATATGCATCGCCCACTTCATAACGGAAGATAAACTAGAGGTGAAGTATTGAATTGAATAAGAAAATCAAACAATGGGTGGCGTTCCACGGACCAAGAACGTTTCTGAAAGCGTCAGCACCTCGTCTTTCGTGAGGTAGCCGTCTTTGTTCTTATCATGCAGATTGAAGAACCATTCGATGTTTTCCATCAAATCGTTGAACATGACCCCATCTAGGCCAGACACCAAATCCTATGGCAATTGAATCAGACTAAAGTAAAAGACAAAGAAATGGCCAAGAAAGACGAACTTGAAAGGATAGTGCACCATGACATCCAACATCCCAAAAGTAGAAGAGTCGATCAATAAACTCGTGTTCAGCCACTTCTCGGTCGATACGTTGCTATGAATCAATCATCATGATTGAGGGTTCTGGGTCAGACGATACATCCCCAAAAACATTGAAGACTCACCTGGAATAATCCATTCATTACGATTTTCTCGTCTCTAGCCCAGGTAGCAATTTCACTAAGGAACTGCTTGAAAGTTCGTAGACCAATCCTAGTCTCCGGCTTTTCCTCTTGACCGTCCGCAGTGGTAAACAAAGATGGTGGCGGTGCAACAGCCGGAGGTGGCGGGATGATGCACATAGCCTTGTACAGTGCATCGTAGATAAGTCCAGCCTGTTCTTTGTTGAAACGCCCAAGTGTTTTCAAATTACGGACCGCACCACGTTTAGCGAAAGATTCGATGCTGTGTATAATCTCGCCTCTAAATCGCCTCCTTTCCGAAAGGATGATGTCTTCAGTGATGACAGAGAACTCTCTGAACGATACAAGAAGCAGCTCCTGGAAGACCGTGATGGCGCGGGCACGTGGGTCAGAGGAATTGGGATGCGCAGAGTCTCCCAAAGAAGCAAAGTAGTCCCGCATCAAGCTGTTTGCATAGTCAGAGGTCGGCAGCACGAAGCGAATTTCGGCTCATACTTTAAGAATTGACCGTCATCCTGGATCTGAAGCAGCTGCTCTCCGTTTATTTTCAGGATTGCTGGAAAATTGTATCAGATTTGAAGAATGGAATGAGCGGAGACGAAACAAACCCAACCTATACCAAATTTCAGTTAGGCCAATAAAATCGGGCTTTTGGCACGTACCCAACTTGGAATAGGACTTTGGGGCCCATACACAAAAAGCAGTCAACAATGCGGAATGCGAACACCATTGGCATACTATTGATGTATCTGTTTTCATGATTAGTATGATTATGGCACTCAATAAATAACAATAACCGACAAGCTCAGGAACCAAGGGAGAGACGCCACAGAAAGTTGAACATCGACGACTTGGAAATGGTCATGAATAATTGGTAAGTAACGTTGTACCAGAGATTCAAAGACTCTTTGATCAAGAAGAGTCCCGTGCATTGAGGGTCTGGATGGAATAATTTGTAAGATCGGGCGCACGTCGGAGGACAGGGAAGCGAAGACATACGCATAATATCCAGGTAGCAAGCGTCCGCATAGAACTTCTAACAACCAAAATGCTTGCTCCTCTGACATATATCTGCAACAAGATGATAGGCTACTGACTCTGTATGATGCTATAACAAAGCTTACATCAGAATTGCCGCTGCAAGGATATTCATTGCCTGTGAAAGATTATTATTAATGCCGTAGATGATAATCACCAGTGTAACATTACCTGGCAATACCCCAGATCTGGATTCATATATGTATATGCCCGCAAAACTCGACGAAGGGCATCGATTCCTTCGGGGGATTGATATCCAGCATATTCAGGTAAACTTCGATGCAAATCTTTTTCGATGTCTTCTGTACTCGTACTTGTGGTGTCTTTGTGTTCTTCTAATAGGCGATCGTAGTATCCTGGATTCGCGTATCGCAAGTATATGGAGCCAGAAAGTGTTTCCCACATCTCTCCACGTAGTCGATTCGGTAGACCAACCTGTACAAGACGAGTACATTGAGGGTATCGAAGAAGAGTTAGATTGCGACCGTGGGCTACATATTGTCAAGTTCTGGATCGCTAAGATGTAATTAAGAGGCTCACTTCTAAGGTATGTCGTCCATAGCTTTATCTTGGAAGCTTCGCGCAGTCTAGAATCAACGAATGTAAGAGAAACCTCAATGTAAAAGCGACGATCCACTAGCATACTTCTTTGGGTCTCCAGGGAATTTGAACTTGAGGCCGAGGCCGCCGTGATAAGTGACTTCTTGTGTTGTGCCGTCCTTTTCATCGGGAATCAAGCTGCCGTCCTCTCGTTCATTATCGGCCGTGGTCGAAGATTCCAGAATCAAAACTTCAGAATAACATGTCTTCACGAAGCCTTTCACTAGTTTCATTTGACCGCGCTGCAGTTCAATCTTCAGTGCGTCGCGTAACAAAGAACAGAATAGATCCGCAGTTGGGCGAAGAGATGTAAGTTGCACGATCTGCACTACAGCTTAGTCTGTTTCTCTTTCACATAGCTTTGAAACTCACGATCTTCATTCCGTGCCATGTCGATAGGCTTAGAGCATACACTCCGGCGCGCGCATTCAATCTTTCGACTCTACGAATCGTTGACAGAGGTATCGTGAACCTTACAGACTTCTTGTCTAGCGAAGAGAAGGCTAGATATGGCGGCATTATATGTAGTTTTCCCGCCTACAAAGAAAGTATAATCAGATCCAGATGGCGGGAAGTAGGTTATGTTTTGAAACTCACGTAAGAATCCTCTGTCTCTCCAAGACTTAGGACAGCGTTGATATCCATCTTCGAAGAATCGTGGCTGTCTTTCCCATTCTCACCCCCTATTGGCTCTAGAGGAGGTAGCGAAAAGAATATTTCAGTCAGTTGCTCCTTTGTGGGCTCCTTGAAATGACGAAGTGCAGTTGAAATTGTTGACATCGTAGGCGTGCGCCGCAGGCGACGATGGTGGAAGAGAAGAAAGACTACAGAATAAAGAGTACAGATAGGAGTGTATAGGAGTTTCGAAGTAGAATACTAAAGCGAATTGAGCCGCTGCTGCTAGTGCTGGCGTCGGAGGTGATGAACCAGCTTCAAGCGTCTGCAAAGCCCCTTGCCGTTTCGGGATGGCACGTGACGGTGGAGTCCATTGAGGGGGACAAATGGACATCAAAAGTGAAGGAGTATCGAGCTCGGAATGCATCGACTCTTAGTATTAGATACCGCAGTGAAAAAGCGAAGGTCATGAGTGTCAGATCATCGCCTGAATTCGAGGAATTAATAAGGCCTGAAAGCAGTCTGAAAGTAAGAATCCCTGCATAAATATTCATGCAAATCCTAAAAGTTAGAATTGCATGCATGGGACGTATATCTTCGAGTGCCCATTGACATGATAATTATTTATGGCTCGGTTACTAAAGAGTGGTTGAGCGCTTACAGTTATTAATACGCGTGCAAAAAGTATCTCGCCCTTTGTCACGCGAAAACATCGATTGATGTATAGGGTGACTTCCCGTCGCCTGTAGGAACGTAGACCTATTTTCTAGCGTGTACCTGTCGGAGTTGAATTGAATTTTAAAAAAAGGTTTACAGACCGCCGACACAGCAAGAAAGTAGAAAATGGGTTCAGTCAACACTGAATAAATAAGATAAGATAGTCTTCCCGTCAACTCGTATTTCATGCCCGGCTTCGAGGATGAAGCAATTTTATGGGCTTTGATGCTCGTGAATCATATAAATCTCAGACAGCGGCGCTCAACACAGCGCTTACCGTGTACAGGGAGTCTTTCGGTGGCATATGCGTGCAATCCCATGGAGCCGGCGATCAATGATTCGCAACTCGCGGGTACTAATGGAGAACTAGCGGGGATTTAGTGGCTAGGGAACAGAGATAAGTACACGTCGGAAAGCAGTGAGAAGGGGCAAAGTGTCGCTATCATGCAGGTTATCCACGGGCGCTAATTGCGAGCCGTTCAATCTCGTGCGAAATTGGACTTGTAGACGCTGAGCAATAGTTCTGCTGCATGTCCGAAAACATTCTACTTGCTGTTAACAATGACTGGTGTAAAAATGCCGAACACTTTTTGCACAGTACCAACACAGTACAACGCCTTAGAAGTTTAAATAGCTATAAGCGCTCAAGCCTTATCAGCAGCCGAGCCATAAATGATGATCAGGTCAACGGCTGCCAACGGGTATTCAAAAAGTATGTACGCAAAACCTCGTACGCAGCGGTTGCGCCGCTGTTAAATTCTAATCCCGGCCATGATCTGCGACTGCAACAGTGATAGCCTCCAACGCACAAGTCATTTTGATTGAAACAGGCTAAATGTAAGCAGTTGAAGTTGACCGAGACAAGCCGGTATGATTTTCAGAACGACACTCATATCTTGCGCCTATGGGTTCATAAAAGATGTACTTTCCTGACCGAAATTCCCGTACAACTTACGGGCCCGCCCCCAAAACAAAAAACAAAAAAATCTATGCGACGACCTCGGGGGTCCATAAGGATGCCCGACGCACCTGGTGAACAGGAACCTCAGAAAAGTTCCCATTTTGAATCGATCTCAACCAGATTCTAAGCTCCGAAATAAGTATTGTCGTCGTGGCAAGGCCTATTCGGCGGCGCGTGCCTCGCACCCCATCGGAGTGTTATTAAATAACATCTTGATTGATTG
>QFFD01005036.1:0-17096 GCA_003314615.1 Pholiota microspora
AACATGTCTGATCTTGTATTACTAGTCTCGCTTTCCTTGTACTTAGCTTGTCTCTTGTATTTTTTTCTCACTCCTATGTCAATCTCACTGTTGTACTTACTACTTATCAACTCGCTGTCAATTTCTCGCTGTAGCAATACTTTGTTCTGTCCATTCCCACCAAATTAAAAGATCTACACAAATTAAAGCCCGCGAATATCGCCGTTGTGATTTTTAAGTACACAGACATAGTTCATGCTACTATTCTTCATGATCCTTCCCGAGGAGTGTGGAATTCAGATCAAGTATGCTTACCGTTGGAGTTTCTTTTTCATTTCATCGCAAAATCAAAGCAAAATCAATGAACACTTTCACAAGAGCCCCAGCTCCGTTGTCTAACTTCGCGTAAATTAAATAGACCCTCCGCTTCTCATTGTTTCTTGTTTCCGAATCTGTACTTTAGTCGATGCTTACAGTAAGCCTTTCAAACGAGTTTCAATAGAAACAAGAGTGCTGGCGACATATGATCGAAGAGATCTTGTCGGCCGTGACGACTCTCTACGCATTTCTGCACTTATGCCGAGCGCTCTGGTCCCCGAAAACTCCAACACGCAATCCATGGGATCGACGCCCATCTTCAAGAGTACTCACCAATGCAGTACCAGCGTCATCGGTAAACACAGGTGAACTCTCGTAACACTTGATGATATTGAGAAGCCTATTGACGGAAGTGTCAAAGCCGCCGATCGATATACTCAATATGATCTGCCTCCTCTGCGGCGCGGTGTGTCCTATGATGAGATTTTATCTCGGCCGCAGCGCCGGGCACGTGAATTATCGTTATCCGACTCTGTCTTTCGCTCGCGTTTACATTCTCCTCTATGACGTCTCGTACATATACATTACATAGGATGATTCTATCCATCTTTTCCCAACAATAGTCGAAACCACGACTACCATACATATCACGCACTTTCCCTCAATTTCATCGTGCGTTCTTGGTGCGTTCCACTGGCGTCATGCTCAATCTCTTCTACCAATCGTCTACACCTTTCGGAATCGGCGTGTCAAACCTTAGCGTAACAGGTCGCGCACGTATCATGCCCAGTCACGTAGCAAGCAGAAAGCTTACATCGTTCACTTGCTGAACACCGCCCCACTGCTCCTATTTGATTCGTTGATATCACAGGTGCGCTGGCGCTGTATGGACATCACCTCTGCCTTAAAAACAAATTCATTTATCCAATCGTCGATCTCCTAGAAGAATAGGCGCCCATACGGGCTACTGCAACGCACTCTTCAGCTTCGCATCATCAACCTGAGAAGTTGTTCCTGTGGGCTATGTTGATACTAACTATGGCGTGATCTGCCCCGAGGTGTGTCCTAATCTTCCTCTCAGTGCATTTTCGGCCAAATATATCCGCATGGATGACCTGAGCAGTTAGCAGTTCAACGTTCAAGTACTAGGTCGATTTCAAATGAAAAACAACTTTACGCACCATATCGCAGAACCACAAAACCCTGCCACTTCCACTTACACGTTCCTATAATTAACGCCAACTTCACACATTACAAAACTCACGACCCAATGCCTCCAACAACCGGGACACCAGAGCCTGGCCAATTTCTGTGTGCACTAAGCCATCTGCGCAGAGAATTTGAACCCAACCTCCCAACCTCCAACATCGTCGCCTTCGCCATTCCCCCCCCGGTTTAATCGCACTCCCCAATAAAATCCCAAGTCCTATGCTCGTGCGCGTGGTCGTAATCTGTGGTTGAAGCCCCATTTACTGTTCACATCCCCGCTCACAACCTGTGGCGTAGACTACGCATAACAGTAACTCAGTAGCTAGCTTCAATGGCACTTTTGAGGTCACTTGTGGTTGTTCGACAAGTGAAACTGACAACTTTACCTGACCTGACGTACATGTATTCCGACCGCATACTTGATACAACAGAGGCAAGAGACAGCGATGGTACTAATGTCCCATATCCAGCTGGGGTGGCAAATCCGAAGCTGATCACTATAACTTGTTTGCAATTACCAGTAATATCTGCACATTCGCGTGAGTCGGAGCGTCGAAGCATAACGCCTTGACCTGGGCGTCAGTTACACCTCGAGAAAGCAAAATCGAGAAAAAAAATTCAACTCACCAAGCGAACACCCGTCAGCGCAAGTGGTGAGAAAGATTTCTCGCTCCAAGATCACTTTTCAACATGAAGTGATCTTAGCGGAGAACCAATATTTCGAGTCCTAGTAAGGAAGGAGATGAGGTACCACTCTGTACGGTTTAAAGGCAGTCGAGTCGACGCACCATGGGGGCCACAAAAGCAGTCGAAACCACCCTCTTCTCGAGACCCGTTTCCACCCCAGCCCACATTTTAATCCCTCGCTTTCATCGCTCGCTATCCTACTTTCCTCTATCATGCCTCTCGAGCACAATCTAGATCGCCTGTCCGTTTTCGAACATGCCTCCGGCCTCGGCGCTACCGATTTCCTAGGTAAGCAAAAATCGGCGCTGTTTGTGGTGTGTGTGCCGGTGCTCAGAGTCAGTGTGATTTTAGAGGGACATCACTTTGACGCCAACCTGTCGGTTACGGAGAACACCGCGTACGCTGGATATCTATCTGATAGCCCAAGCACGAGTCCCGCGAATACTCTCAGCCTCGCTTCATCTGAATCATGCAGTCCCCAGCCTATCCCGGACACTCCCACTACCTCAGAATTTGCACCGCGTTCAGCACCGAACTTGAAATCAGGGAAGAGAAAGCGCCCTGACCACATCCCTCGCCCGTGCAACGCGTTCTTCATCTTTCGTTCCGACTTCGTACGCGCGCACGCGCAACTCGATGGTGGGCGACAACAGAATCTGAGCAAGCGCGCGGCGATCGCGTGGCGCATGATCTCCCCCGGGACGAAAGGTGTCTACGAGGCGAAAGCAGTGGCCGAGCGCGAGACCCACCGGTTCAGGTACCCCGGGTACGCGTATATGCCTTCCAGTGCTACTCGTAAAGCTGGGGGAAGGAAGCGCAAGATCCCGCCGAAAGTGGCTGTTGGCGCGTCTATGCTCGAGGTAACGTCGCCCGCCTCGATGTGCGTGGACTTGCTGCCAACACTGGCCCAGAGCGACGAGGCGATAGGTCTACCCATCGATGCATCTTGTCTCTCAGTCACGGATCTTCCCCCCGCTCTCAATTACGCACAGCAGCCATTCTCTCTCGGTGGGCAGCAATACATCGATCCATTCGTCGGTCCCTCCTCCCTTCCCCTGTTTCCACATGAACTACAATTCACGATGCCTCCCGAGTCATTCTACCTTTCTTCCTTCAACAATAATTATATGGTACCTTCCCTGGATAACCAGATTGATACTACATCTTACGACGCTTCTTTTCCTTCTAACTTTGGCGAATACTATTTCTACTAAGCACATTCTAGTTCTATTTGTTTTCAACGCCTTCTCTATTTAAATAAAGTCAAATATCTACTTACATTGTCGACAGCTACATGGTGTTGTGCCTACTGAGGCATCATTGTATATGCTTCGCCTTCAACTTGGAATTCACGCGTAATATCCCTTGGAAATGATTACAGCGCAAGTACATTAGTAGACTTGACGAAGGAGCGGCCAAGGCGCCAATAGTAGTTACTCAATGCGGTAACCGGAAATAAGCGCTCGTTTATGGCTCCGGCGGCGCTTGAGTATGTGTCACAGAATGGTTACTCGCGGCCCCAGTGTGCATGACACACATTTTCTGGTCATACTAGAAAGCGACAGTCGAATTAAATGAATAGGTTTCCAGGTGCAATTACGGCAAGTTTGCGCTTTGATGTATTGGGGCGCTAATGTCACAATTGTCCATTTATGTCTCTGTCGAGATTACTGGTATGCCACAGGGACGGTAAAGTATGGAGTGGCTCATACCTCTGAGGTATAAAAGCGCGCAGCAGGACTGTCACCATCTTACAGGAACCCACATCGTCCAACCTCGTTATCACCACACTATGTCTACTCAAAACACCTACATTCCAATTGAAAACACCTACGTTCCAATTCATGAAGTTGAACGCGTGTTACCAGGACTGGGGCCCGGGCTCCAATTGATTTTCCCTCTACCAAACCCAAACCCTCCTACGGTATAGTCGTCAACTGTTTAACCCGATCCCATTTCTCATTACACGCAAATTCTCAAATAGGATTCCGGAGAGCTCGTTGTTCACTGCACTAGAGCTGGGCGTTGGCTTGTAGGGAGACTGCGACACATACTGAACGACGCCTATCTGGTCTCCATCAGCCCTCTGAATCTCTCGCCAAACAAAGCCTATATCTGCCCCAAAAGGCTGGTGTCCTCTATTCCTCAAAAAGCCCCCTTCGCCGATTCAGAGGATGCACCACAGACAGAGTGGAAACTGAAGGTAGAGGCGCAGCTTCGCCAAGTCGCGAAGAAAAAAATCTATATCGAGGGGGTGTCCCACCCAGTGAATTTCGTGAGCCTTCCTATATATACATGCTTTTCAATCTAGCTTACACGTGCACGGTCAATTTCATCGCGTCTAGGAATTCGTCTGGGTTCACCTTGTTGATGGCAACACAAAAACTTTAATCTGGAGCCCAGGGGCATACCTGGTGAGTCCTTTTTCTTGCTCTGAAAGAACATTTTTTATTTAATCTATCTACCTGTGGTCAGTCCCCAGACAAGCGCCCCGTCGGTGCAACCCCAGGAGGTCATATTATTTACATGATGGGTGGTCCGCACAAAAGCAAAGCCGTGTCATGCCAGTTAATTCGGCTTCGCCCATATGATTACTTCTAGTAACTTTCCAATGAGTAGCGCAGCTTTTGTACATTGCAGTTTGCAGTATGCTGAATAGATAATACACTTTATACCTGTGACCACTCATCAGTCAGCGGCGCAAAGTCAGCGCTTTATGCCCTATAAAAGGATACGGCACAAGCATCAAGCACAGTACCTTATGAAGGAACTCGCTGGCCAGATTGACTATAGCGCATATGTACGAAGCTCGGAGCCTCATGACAAGAACCTTTCGTCAGTGACATTTAAATCCTTCCTGTGAGTACCGAATGAATATAGCGCAAATCATGTCTCTGCGGCCCATTAAAATTGAAGCATCTGAGACGTGAAGGTATGAACAAGGTGTAACAAACGTGAAGACTCAATGGACTGGCTGGCAAGTGCCGAGAATTCGAACTTACCGATGACTAAGGCGAATCACTCTGCAACGCAATCCGCCTTCTCGGTGATATTCCGCACCCCAAAACACGGTCTAGCGAATACTTCTGCTCATAGGCGCAAACACTACTACCTCATAATCCTTGATTAGCCTCCACCATCGAAAACCTCTCTCAGCAACGTGATTCCGACTCAACATGCCCACCGCGGATCGTAGGACGCGACTTTGGAGGATAACACACGTTGCACGAGGGAGCTAGCAATGTTCAGATTAAGTCGGGCCTGCGCGTGACGCATACAGGCCTTGGTAATTGCACCCTATACAAATAAATGGTATGCATATATGCTTCGTCGCTGTTGCTCGCTCACCCATCGGCGTTCCATACTGCCCAACGCGCGACTCCACAATCTCGTCACCCACCGATGTTTCATCGTCGGCGACTGATGTGCACTTCCAGGACGGGTTCCGCGTGTAGACGGAGCTCGCGAAACTACGAGAAGGATGACTCTTGACAGTATGATAACCCTGAACCCAATCGAGAGAACTGGGGGCGCTGAAGGAAGCCGATGCTTAGAGGCAATGCGTAGGAGGCTGCGAGAATAGTAAGTACGTATCTTACGTTTTCTCGTCTTCTCGATGATCCTGCGGTCTATGAAGTACCTGTCTTTGTTCGCCCTTCCAGCGCGCCGACGACTGCAATGGGGACTCAGTGAAAGAGACTTACGGATTAGAGGAGGGGTATTTGAGTACGAGTTACTCTGTCGTCGTGGCTCGCAATGTAGGGCATAGACTCAACGACACTAACTCCCTCATTGACCGGTGCTATTGACGCCTGGAGAAGGAGTGACAGAGACATGTTGCGTTAGGAACATAGGCGAATAGATGAGAGACGAGGTCGAGGATATCGGTCCGTATCCGCCCACTGTTGACCTGACGGCGCAAGCATCGAGCGCTGAACATCGAGTACTGAATGTCCTTCATCTCATCGAGTGTCAGGCTCCTGGCCCTTCGCCCTTATCTTCCCTTACCTTTCCTTTGCCCAAGCTTCGCCCGCTTCTCGACCTCGCCCTCGACCTTGTTCTTTACGCCCGACCTCATAACCCAACCATCCTTCATTTTTCTCAGCACGCATTACTATTGCCCAAAGTAGAACAATAATTATCAAATGCGGTATACATACATACTCAAACAACGCGCGCGTTTATGGATCTGGCAGAGTTTATGGATTTGGCCCTTGCGGGAATGATGGCGGCGCCGGCGTGTATCCTAGTCATAGCATGTACCACAAAGGGACACTCGAAATGTGTGGCGCATCAGGTGGAGTTCTGTTAGTTTTGCCGTTTATGTGCTGACGCTTGCGTGAATACTGAGCGGCACGAACTTCCAAAGTAAGCAATACGATTCCCCACTGCATCATGATATTAGAATGGATATGCTACAAGCTGTTAAGGGCTTGAGTGGCGCATATATGTTAGGTATAAATTCGCTAGTTACGACAGAATCATGATCTCACCCGGATCGATATTTCCCCACCTCGCCTCGATTTACCGCTCCATGTCTGCTCAAAACAACTACATCTCGTCTCATGGAATTGAACGCACGCTGCCGAGACTCGCTCCCGCGCCTCATGTCATATTTCCCTTGCTAAACGCCCCAACGGTAAATTCACAAACTGTCTTGCACATCCCCATTTCTAACTGCAGAGTAAATTCACTTTCAGATCCCCGGAGAGTTTGTGATATACTACCACAAGGAACGTTGGTTCGTAGGAAGGTTGGCATGTATCGAAGGCGATGTATACACCATCTGGGTAAATCCTGCAACCGTGGACAAAAATGGGCCATGTACCCACTGCGCGAAAGGGCTTGTGTCTACACTCCCTCCTGAGGACCCCTTTTCCGGGCGCGTGCCGATGTCACCATGGACGATGCAGGTAGAGGAGAAGCTGCGCCAAGTGGCGAACAAGAGGCGGTATATCCAGGGGGTGTACCACCCGGAGAAATGTGTAAGCCTTGTACCTATATGTTCCTTTTTCTATACGAGCTTACACGCGCACGGACAAATTTGTTGCATCTAGGAATTTATTTGGGTGTTTCTGTCTGGTGAAAAAACAAACACTATGAGCGGTTGGATCCCTGCGGCGTACTACGTGAGTTACTCTTATTCTCCTATCAGCACTTTTTGAAGATGTCCGTCTATGTTTTTTTTTTCTTTGAAGAGCAAAACCTACAGTGTTCATTCCGTTTATGTGTTGGGCGGGAAGTACTCAGGTACATTCATAGAATGCACATTAGCTATGCTTCGCCCGTATGATGACTTCTAGCACTTGTCTACCTACAGAATTATTATTGTAGGCTCAATGCTTCATTTTTAATGACAAGCTCGAAGCTTCTCATACTCCTTCTAGCGCCTTGCTTCCTGCGAAGGATGTGTTCGCGCATTATCATTGGGCCGCCTTGAACACGGTGACTACCCGTGCCTGGGGTGTTTTAGATTTATCTTTAATTTGTGCTTTATACGGAGAGAAAACTAGAGTACAGCCGTTGAGCGCAGCGAAATTGTTCGCTGGAAAAATCTATTATTAACGGAAGTAAATTTGAAAGCGTCTTAAGCGCCTAAAGTTACTCCATTTTTAGAACCTTTTTGTTTCACTAGCCGCCCA
The DNA here is from genome assembly GCA_003314615.1 of Pholiota microspora. Taxonomy (NCBI): domain Eukaryota; kingdom Fungi; phylum Basidiomycota; class Agaricomycetes; order Agaricales; family Strophariaceae; genus Pholiota; species Pholiota microspora. The sequence continues at coordinate 7,836 of QFFD01005036.1, forward strand.
TGACGTATAATCAAACGGTGTTCCTGTGCCGAGGCCGAATATGCAACCGCATATGCGGTGTACCAGCGAAGTGTGTGTCGGGATGTGGAATGCTCGCTACTAGTCCAACCAACCGTTTGAATTTGTGTTAACGAGCGCGTCAATACATGTCATACTGGGATAAACGATAAACTAACCGTATAATCATTCGATCGTGATCATGAATATGGTATTGCGCTTCAGTCTTCTTGAGTTGTTAGCGGGCTTGCTGCGCACCTTCCAACAAGACATACGATGAAGGAGGCTGCGACTGAGCTCAAAGCTCACTCACCGGAACCACGATCGCGATGTAACCGTCTCTGCAGAGGTCTGCAAAGCTTTGAAGACGAACGATGGGACGTACGGATGAAATTCGGATAATATCCTCTTTCTAGCCTGTTTGAATCAGCACTTTTACTGGAGTGAGGCACTTAGGGGCCTGGAGCGTTGGGTGCATGCGCATCCTATGCCAAGCGCCTAGCAAATTTTGAGCGTATAAGACTCGAGCGTGTTTGGACGGGGGGCATCTCAATATCTTATCGCTATACTTGACGAGTAGGAAATAAGGTATGGCCCCCTTCCTATTGCTTGGGTGTATGCGTTCGGCGTTTCCCTTCAGATTGGCTTCAAGTGTCAGTCAGACGTTTGGGCGGCTATGGGAGATGCCGGCGTTGCAACCAGTGTTACGTCATCATATTGCTAGCCTTAAGTTTCAACTGCTTTCACTTTGTTTCCGTCAGCGTTTTCCCCTGTCTACCCCACTGAACTACTTTTCGCAGACTTTCGAACTCTTGATACGAACGAACGAACGATCCGAAAACTACGAAGATGTCGACTACGCTGGAATATACGCCGCTTGATCAGATTGAAGTGGTGAGTTTGCGACTTCGCTTCGCTTTTGTCGTTCTCTCGTGGTTGTGTTGCTGTTTCTCTGATATGCATGATTTCATGGCGCATATACGAGCCAAATGGAACACCGTAGACGTATCGCGCCTCTTCGGTGCAAAAAGAGCCCCCATTACGCCTTTCTATACCGCTCCCTCGATACAATCCACTCACAGTCTCTTCTCTTAGATTCGCAATGAACTACGCGCCGGATTCGCATCTGGGAAACTCCGTTCGATTGAGTACAGAAAGTACCAAATAACTCAGCTGCTGTACCTCGTCAAAGACAACATGGTTCGTTTCGAGGAGGCGTTGAAGAAGGATCTGAATAGGCCGGTGTTGGAGGCTCGCATGTGAGTATGCTCTTGTCACTCATTGTGCCGGTATGGCTGAGTATGGTGTACAGGCTCGATATCGTACCCTCAATTTCAGAGGCTGTAGAACAGTTAAAGGGCATCGACAAGTGGACCAAGCCCACGAAGCCACCGTTCAGCTTCAACTTCTCCGCTATGCGTCCTTTGGTGCGCAAAGAGGCCAAGGGAACAGTCCTCATCATCAGTCCTTTCAATTATCCTGTATGGCTCACACTGGGCCCTCTTGTACGTCTCACTAACCCCTCTTCATTCGTATCGTGTGACGCTGACGCTAGGTTACTCGTAGGCTGGTGCTCTTGCTGCTGGGAATACTGCGCTGCTCAAGCCTTCCGAGTCGACGCCCGCAACGAGTTCTTTGATGACCGAGCTTGTGGAGAAATATCTCGACAGAGACCTTGTGAGGGTGGTTAATGGTGCTGTACCTGAGACAACGAAGATTTTGGAGTTGCAGTGGGATCACAGTACGTTCTCTAACCTTTCTGGTCAATGTACGTCAACTGATTTTTGTTGTTTCCCTTCCGCTAGTATTATATACAGGTATGCTACTACACTCGATGTTGTAGGGTCGCGTACTGATTCTGATTATTTACAGGAAGCGGCAGAGTGGCACGCGTCGTCGCCGCCGCCGCCGCCAAACATCTTACCCCAGTCACTCTAGAACTTGGCGGCACGTCTGATATTTCCTGACCGCCGCTTCCATATTCATACCTTTGTTCATCCAGGCAAATCACCCGTTATCGTTGACTCTAGTTGTGACCTGAAGACGACCGCGCACCGTTTGTTATGGGGCAAGGTCGTTAACGCTGGTCAGACCTGTGTTGCGCCGGACTATATCCTCGTCCCTCACGATTTCCAGGACAAGCTATGTGATGCACTCAAGGAAGTGTATGTCCAAAATTTCTGTTGTTACTACCTGTAGCCAGAGCACTGACAAGCACTATCTGCATTTTAGGTACGAGGAATTCTACCCAGACGGCATCTCCTCCTCTCCCGAGAACTACAGTCACATTGTCAACGCTCAGGCTACAGAGCGTATTTCTGGGTTACTGGAGCGCACAAAGGGGAAAGTGGTGTTTGGAGGAGAGGTGGATAAGGAGAATAAGTTTATCGCGCCGACGCTTGTGAGAGATGTTGCGCCCGATGATTCGTTGATGGCAGAGTGCGTCCTTGGTTCTTTTTTGTTTGTGGTGTTGAAGTTGACGAGCGTGTTTGATGTGGCGTTTAGTGAAATTTTCGGCCCTTTGCTGCCTATCGTTCCCGTGGACAGTATTGACGACGCTATTAAATTCGTGAATGAGCGGTAAGTTTATGTTCTAACTTTCCTGTGCTTTGTACCCAAGCCTGTTGTGTATAGTGACCACCCTCTCGCAATCTACGTCTTTTCGACGGATCCTAAGGTGAAGGCTAAAGGTGAGCGGATGTTCGCTATTATCCGCGCATGCGTCGATTAGCTTACACGTTTGATGTAGTGTTCAACGAGACTCAAAGCGGAGGTGTTGTCGCCAATGAGACCGTTATTCACCCTGGAGTTGACGGTGTCCCATTCGGAGGCGTCGGGCCTAGTGGATGTACGTCTACATGTCCCTTTGAAGCTGTGCTATGTCTAACTCCTTAAATTTGTGGCTTAGATGGGCAACACACCGGGAAATATACGTTCGACATGTTTACGCATCTGCGCACGTCCCTTGATTCGCCTAGCTGGTGCACTTCTTTGTTTGCTTCAGCGATGTCTTTCAATATTGACATACTCGTTATTTATCAGGGTGGACATCATCCTCAAATTCCGTTTCCCGCCTTACAACGTAAGTCACATTCTCTCTTCCACGCATTCATATTTATATCTTCCCTTCTTCCTTTACAGGCCGCGAAGCAAGAGAAGCCTCTAAGCCTCCTCGGTTCGCTCCCTGCGCGCTATAAAGGCCCTCCTGCAGCGACAGGCGCTAGTAAATGGTGGGGCAAATGGTTCATTCTGGCACTCGCCGTCGCTGTTGCTGGTGGACTGACTTCTCGGCTGAAGATGCGGGGCGCGCCCGCATCATTGTAAATCCTTGTAGATCGATCGAATTGTATCCCTATCGTTGACATGTCCCCGTGTTGGTGAGATGGTTCGGTGTTTTGAGTTTTCGCGATTAGCTGCTTTTTAATTGGCTTCCAGTAGTAGTGTTTAGCGTATCTCTTTTTCGTTTTGTACCGTTGTACTGTTGACTGGGGTTCTTCGTGCTTGCTAGGAGTCTGGGACGCAATGTAGTTACAGAGGCAAACACATATATTGGGCAGATGATATGAGGATTTTCGTTGGCACGTAATTTGGTTTCTGCATTTTATATATTGTACTTTGTCTTGGTGATGATAGATAGTGTTTCTCGCCGAATTTACGCACATTTCGATTAGCGGGCTAAGTGGATCAATCTACGGTTGAGTGGACGATATTGATATAGACATTACTTATCGCGATTCGAATGATCGCCTATGCCCGCCGGGACGGGCGCCTAATTACGGTTTGCAGTAGACATTGAAGATTGACGCATAGCATTTTCCTCGTAGATAAAACAGCGGTCGAGACTCAGTGAGAGTGCCCACAGCTTTTTTTGGCTGCCCGTTTGCGGGTTCTGACTTCTTAGTGGCGCTAATCTCTCCAAGTCTTCAGTGTTCGTTTCACGCAAAATTCGCGGGATATGGATGATCAAATCTACCCTACAACCAATGTAGCTCAATTGCTTGATCAATTTTGAAGTGCAACATCAGTCATTGTCAGCGCGAATCATAGACTGTTCTTTCTTTTGTGTGCACACTTCACCCCGACCATTCAGCAGTATTACACTCAAGCTGAGTGTACACCTCTCACATATTCTGTCTCTTATTTGTTGTATACTTAATCCAGATCCTCCGTAGATTTATTGGTACGAACGTTCAGAAATACATGTTAACGAACTGCATCCCATGCCACTCCAGATTGCTTCTCTGAATCGAGTACCTCGCGTCAACATTACTTGGACGCGCCTCCTTGGTACGAAGAGTGAAATTAATCGGGTTTCTGGTTAGTATCTTCTCTTTGGCAGTAAGGGGTGCCATAAGTAGTCCTCCATTATATCCAAAAGCGACGGCAAAACAATTGATCAGAGATATCCGGAGAATCTCCTCCGCAATTCAAGATAGCGAATGTATATCTTGTGCTTCCTGCAAGAGATGGACTGTAGGCCCGCACATCAAGAAGGTTGAATGTGGTGTTAAATAACCAGTTTTTGTTGATGATAGCGTACGTCAAGGGCCGATTTTTTGGATTTAAGGGAACAGATGCGTAATAGTCACTTATAGATTGGTATTCATGGATAGATGGGTCTGCTGGTGCGGCTGGAAGCAGTAAAACAGGTACACGAAGACCTAAATGTGTAAGTATAAGTGGTTCGATCAATGTCGCCCTCTTAAATCTGAAGTCCTCGCGTTGTAAATAAGCATAAGGGCCGTCTGGGAGGAGACAAGAGGTATCGGAGTTATGATCGCCGCCCCAATTGAAAATGATCCATCCCAGTGTAAGCCCATAATCCTCTAGAGCAATTCTACAGAAACTGACAGGTTTGTGATATCCCACATGGGTGAGATCGAAGATGCCGTTATCCCAATCGTTGCATGTTACTTCGCCAGGATGAGTACGCAGCCACGTATGCGAAAGTACTGCATACTTGGAGATATCTAGATAGGCCTGAGGTTGTGCGGTGAAAATATTTCTCTGAGACTCGGCGCCAGATGGGCGTAAACTCCGGTTCGATCCAGCAGCGAGATCTCTAATCTAGCGTCGTGTGTCTTTTGAAAGCAAAGAAAGCGTATAGGCATCTCGTTGAAGATGTAAGCCCGAAGCGCTATCAGCAGCTCGTCAAGTACGCGTTCCTGTTCTTTCAATGCGAGAGTATCTGGACGTACATATGTTAACAACACTCGCCTATCTCGAACTATATAAGAGGCGGATTATCTTCGCGAGGTTTATGCAATGTCGTCTTGTTCACTTCAATCCACCATTAGTGACATTTTTGCCGTAAGTAAGGGAGTGGTATTACTAACTCATGGATCTAGTGTCTTCGGGCGTTGATGGTGGTTGCGGAGACGGAGTGGTATAAGTCGCACAATGTTTCGCGAAGCTATTTTTGTGCATAGCAAAGTTTAGCAAATAAAAGCAGGGAAAGAAGCCACCTACAGTCAATCTGAGGGATAGTATTGGGCACGATAATCAAATTGAGGAAGCAGTGAGCCATTTTTTGACCTCGGAGCAAGAATGGGGTGTAGGATATAGCATAGAATTGGCATAGAATGCGACTACACACATTTCGCCCCGCGTCGTACCCATGGGAGAACCATGGGTGACATGCCCTCCAAACTACCACTCCAAGAACCGCCAGTGGTCCCAATCTTGTGATTTTACGAGAATGGATCTAGATGACGTAGAACGGAATTTCGTGAGTTTGCAGGGCGACAAAATGTTGGTTGAAATTTGGAAAATTATTCGTGGGAACGCGGAAGACATTCCATGCTTTGAATTTCCGGCACATGCCGGCCGGTCCGCTCCCAATTCCATGACGCTTCACGCCCACATTCATTCCTTCCCCCTCGGTCACGATGTATTGCACCTCTACTAGCTTTGAAAGCCAAAATATGTTTCACGACCACAATTTTTGCATACACAAAGTGCTCGCGAGAATATTCAGGCATAACCAAAGTGCAACACTTATATAAGTAATACGACACTCGCAAGCTCAGATACTCATCATACAGGCACGTAAGTACTACAGATCGTCATATGGACGCAGCATGGCCAATGTACAAGTCACAAATTTGCATTGGTGTTTCCCGCCCATCACGAACACGGTATGAAGGCCCTCAGAAGCTCCTTCGCTCATGCCCTTCGACTGAACAAACGTAAATAGAAATTTACGGACGAGAATGAAAAGAACTCACTAAGTAACTTGCAGGGGTCCAAATGCCGTTCACGGTGCCGGTTTTGTCGCTACGAAGTAAGACCCAAACAAATTCCTGGACACAAGGTGACCGTGCCCGTGTAAGTGAAATTGAATTGCGTGAATTTGTAGGAAGACTTACACATTTCTTCGGGTGATATACCCCCTCTACGTACTGCACCTTCTTCGCCACTTGCCGCAACTTTGCCTCCACCGCAAGTTTCCACGGCGTCGGTGGCACATCCTCATGAAACGGGTCTTCAAGAGGAAGTTTAGATACAAGCGCTTTAGGGAAGATATATGTCTTTTCAGGAGAGCGTATCTCAGGAGCAGCGAGGATGGTGTAAAAATCTTTCTGGATGTATTGAAGTTTCCCTATAAACCACCGGTCGTCGTAGTATACAACAAACTCGTCAAGAATCTAATGGTTAATTTTGAGTTGTGATGAGCAGTGGATATCGAAGAAGTAGTTGGTGCATTTACCGTTGGAGGGATTGGCAAGGGAAAGATTAAATGAGGGACGGGAGCAAGTCTTGCCAGCACGCGTTCATGAGCCGAAACATAGGTGTCACGAATAGACATTGAATAATGGTGAGGAGAGGTGGGCATAGTTCTGCCCCGACCGAATTTATACTTCATATACGTATGAATATGTGCCACTCGGGCCTCTAGGGCTCTGTGGCATCTCCAGTCAAATGGTGACAAGCAACGACTTTGAACTTGGAAGGTTCGCAAAGCTTGTGATCTATATTCAGCACTAAATTCCAACGCATGAAGCGCAAGTCGAGCTTGCACCCAAAGCGCCGTCGATTTTGATTGTCGCTTTCTCTCGACTTCAGAAGGTCTTCAGCGTCCGACAAATCGCCCGTCAGCGTGTGAGCCGATATGATACAATAAATACTTGTCACGTGTTATCTGAAGGTATGTATAGGCTACACCGAACGCTACGCACCTCCTTCCATCGTGGTCACGTATGCCGGTGTGAGCAGTATCAGTGAGAGGAACGCGGTCCGTCGTCGTCGCCAGTGTGCGAGGTGGTGTACGTCGACAATCAATTGTCGCCGTTGCCGTTCGACATAGCCCATAAACATTGCGCCCTCAACATATTCTGCGCCTGCATGACCATCCCCGTCGTCTTCTGGCCACCATCTAACCTCAGCCTTGCCTTTAGGGCTCACGCGTGTTCTTTCCACGACCTGCGCCTTCCTCATAATCCTCTGCTCGGGCGTCAAACCTTCATCCTCCCATGCAACGACGCTGCCCACGCACTTCTCACTGTGCCGAGTGTGTGAAATCAGAGATTGAGAGAGAAAGAGATTTATGAAGCGAAAATAAGAACATAGAAAAGTAAAGAAGAAAGAAAGACTAGCAAAAGAGAGAGAAAGGAAAGAAAATGAAAAAAGATCTTGTGCATGACGCACGAGGAAGGAAGGCGTTGAGGCGACGCGAGGTTCATCAAGATGAGTTTCGAATGGTGGGTATGCGACGAAAGTGTTTATGTACAGGAGGATTAATTTTGGATTATCCGGTGGATGCCGATTCTGTCGGTTACGGCCGGCAATACCCGTCTCGATTTGGGCTGTTTGTCATTCCTCTTTGTTTCTTCCTCTCGACCATGTTAGTCAACGTCGTCCGGAACAAGACTTCCTAAGCTCGACTTTCCACTCCCGACTTCCTGCTTCGAGATTCCTTCGGTCACCTTTGGTTTACGCACGCCCTCTCTTCGACCCCCTACGGATGGCGGGAGTGAGAATTGAGAGATGGGTCAATCGTCCTCCTGAGTGATAATGTACACCCTTTCTCTTCGCCCCTCCCGCCCTCGATTTAGGCAATGGAAAATTTATCGTGAAACATGTTATGCGCGAATACATTGCACCATCGATGATGCATTCGATGGGCAGAGATACTGATGAGTGAGACGGGTTGCAGATTCCAGAGAGGCGGAGAACACGGCGTAGACAAGGAGAAGTATGTCTTGTCCAAGATTGCGTGTGAGCTACAACCATGGATGGCTGGTTGGATGGTATATAAGGCCTGTTGCTGAGGCCCTCTTATGCCCGTGAGTGTGATGACTAAAAACTTTTCCAGATGGGTGAGCGGTCAGCGCACTCAGCACATCATGGCCACTGATATTACCAGCGCTGAAGGTGACCTCGCCTTTGATGAAGTAGGGCATGCATTCTTAGGTGCTTGTCGTCTAGGTATCTGGTTGTGTGTGTGCTCGTATCGCGTTATCTCCCACACCTCATCCTGAGCGTTCATTTTTACCGTTCTTCATTACCTCATTTTCTTGACATTTCTTACGCCTACATATCCATTACGCCGAGGAGGAACGTATCCACCTCATAGAGGATCGCCTTACAAATATAGCGTCCACGATTCCCAAGTCTCGTTTCTCACCGCGTCACACAGTAGAGACTTCTGCGAAGCAGCGCTCTAAGCTCTTTGTGCGTGGTGTAAAAGTAGTGTTGCGTGGGGTGGCGCTCTACAAGGCGCAACACATAGGATGGGGGCTTTATATAGCGCCCAGCTCTGAGAACTCAAATTATCCGAGAATGTTGAACGAACTAATATATTCACGTACTGTAGCGTACGACACTTATAACGAACCTTAGTCACTCGGCAAATCTATGGGGCATGCGCACTCCGACATAACATGAAAAGCTTTGATTCAATGTGAACGCGCCAACAAGCAAAGCACCTAATTCATTGACAGCCTATATGCTACAGGTACGTGAAAATTTGTTCATGTAAACATGTTCAGGCTATATATCGTCAGGATTGATAGGTGTAGAGCCGCCTAAATTTCAAGATGTGAATATCACACGTCCGCACAAACAAAGAAATGACATACGCCTTTTAGACCAGTCCGAAGTAGTGAGAATATGTCCAAGTTGCGCACCGGTTACATTGGAGTAGATGTGGGCGAATTTCTCAGATGCTTCCTTAGCAGTAAATCTCTTGGACTCGTTCAAGGTCACCATCGCATCGAGGAATGGACCAAGCACTGGCAGTATATTCTCAATATGCTGTTCGAT
>QFFD01005037.1:0-18322 GCA_003314615.1 Pholiota microspora
AACATGTCTGATCTTGTATTACTAGTCTCGCTTTCCTTGTACTTAGCTTGTCTCTTGTATTTTTTTTTTACTCCCATGTCAATCTCACTGTTGTACTTACTACTTATCAACTCGCTGTCAATTTCTCGCTGTAGCAATACTTTGTTCTGTCCATTCCCACCAAATTAAAAGATCTACACAAATTAGAGTCCGCAAATATCGCCGTTGTGATTTTTAAGTACACAGACATAGTTCATGTTACTATTCTTCATGATCCTTCCCGAGGAGTGTGGAATTCAGATCAAGTATGCTTACCGTTAGAGTTTCTTTTTCATTTCATCGCAAAATCAAAGCAAAATCAATGAACACTTTCACAAGAGCCCCAGCTCTGTTGTCTAACTTCGCGTAAATTAAATAGACCCTCCGTTTCTCACTGTTTCTTGTTTCCGAATCTGTACTTTAGTCGATGTTGACAGTAAGCTTTTAAAACGAGGTTCAATAGAAACAAGAGTGCTGGCGCCACATGATCGAAGAGATCTTGTCGGCCGTGACGACTCTCTACACATTTCTGCAGTTATGCTGAGCGCCCTGGCCCCCCGAAAACTCCAACACGCAATCCATGGGATCGACGCCCATCTTCAACGGGCAAGCTATTGCAAATGTTTTTGAATCTGCTCTACGTATCAGGTGAGTTATATATACGGTGTTGGAGGAGTACTCACCAATGCATTACCAGCGTCATCGGTAAAGGGTGAACTCTCGTAATATATTCACGGAAGTGTCAAAGCCGCCGCCGCCGATCGATACACTCAATATGATCTGCCTCATGCTCCTCTGTGGTGCGGTGTGTCCTATGATGCCTTCCTCAATGAGATACCAATGTCAGTCAACACGGGACGTACCATGAGGTGTAGGTCTGGTCACAGCGTTAAGCTGTACAAATGACCCTGTGGTATGCGAGACAGCGAGTAGTGTTAAGTAGTGTTTGACAACTTACATTCACTGATATTGGATTAGAACACGATGAGTGCTCAGGGCAATGAACAGGAGTCCCAGCAGTGGGGGTTAAACCCAAAATTAGAACTTGGGAAGCACGATAACTTCAACGGTATCGCAAGGTGAAGCACAAGTGCTGAACACGCAAAGCCAGAGTTCTAAAAATGTCTGCAATCCCTATGCGGGATTCGCATGCTGATATGAGGTGTTGAATATCGCAGGGAACGCGATTGAAAAGGGTTTCCTAGGCCCCAAGGAGGGAGCAAAGAAAGGCCAAAGCTCACCTGAGATTATGCATTAAGCATGGATATCCACAAGAGTTAAATGAGATGATAGAAGGAACGAGGTAAGCAGAAGTGTTATAGAGGGAGCTAGGCCTCGATGGGAGATATGCTCGGTAGATTTGATCTCGGCTGGGCACGTGAATTATCGTTATCCGAGTCTTTCGCTCGCGTTTACATTCTCCTCTATGACGTCTCGTACATATACATAGGATGATTCTATCCATCCTTTCCCAACAATAGTCGAAACCATGACTGCCATACATATCACGCACTTTCCCTCAATTTCAGGCGTGTCAAACCTTAGCGGAACACGTCGCGCACGTATCGTAGCAAGCAGAAAGCTTACATCGTTCACTTGCTGAACACCGCCCCACTGCTCCTCTTTAATTGGTTATATCGCAGGTGCGCTGGCGTTGTATGGACGTCAGCTCTCCCTTGTATTTGATTCCAATACAACAATTTCTCTCCTTGAATAATAGGCACCCATGCGGGCAATTGCAGCGCACTCCTGAGAAGTTGCATAGCATTTACTGTAGGTCTTGCTGATACTAAATATAGCTTGATAGCAGTCTCATCATTACCTGGACGGAACGCGAGCATGGAAAGGTTCCAACCGTGTTGATTGTTGCCACCGTTTTGAACATGCCGTTTCCACTGGTAAGCAAAGCCGTCAAGAGATGACCCTGTCCAATTCTATGGGATATAAGGTCGCATTGTACTGGGATGTTTCCGTTATCGTTTGCAACGATTTCTGTCTTAGGCTGCGGGTGAGTGATCAACTAGTACTGCCTTGCGCTACCTACTCACTATGCATGTTGGCTGATTCTTTTTCGAAGGTCGGCCTTGGTTCAATTTTGCAATCATAGACGCTCCTTCGTCATTTTGAACTCGCGTGTACGCCTGAATTCATGGTTCTTGGTGTATTCTCATTGACCTTGCACGCAGTTAAAGTAACGAAATATACTGTATACTTACCTCAATTTGCAATGCTCCCTTCCAAATCCTTGCTACTCGTCCTCGCTCTGGCCATCGGTACCACAGTCGCTGCACCGACCAAGACTCCTCCCAAACACAACTTCAAAGAAGCCGCGCATGCTGTGTCCACCATTCACCAGATCGAGAAGAAATTCGACCCTGCACCGCATGAAGCAGTTTTCTGGACTGGCCGCAATGAAGTCAACGGGAAGACGAAATCGGTGTACCGCGCCACACAGAAATACGCGCACGAGACTCCCGGAAAGTCATCACTGGAGCAGACGCTCCGGAAAAACGGAATTGTCGTACCGAACGAGAAACATAATCGGTACAGTACGCATATTTGGACAAAGGCGTCAAAGGTATTGGCCGATCGCGCGAAGGGCAACACCCATGCTATTTTGGGCGGGTCGACGCGGCCCAACAGCGTATATCATCTTGTCGAAAAGCCAGGGCTTATGAAGAACAAACAGGTTACTGCGCATTTCGAGCACAATGACCAAACGGGGAAGATCACCGTTGCGAAGTACGTAGAATTTTCGGAGGGGGGGAGACAAATATGCTGGTACTGATCTGTGCTTGTGCTGCAGGCGTCCCGCAAGGTCCTTCACCGCGCCACATCCTGGGGCAGGTATTAAGTGAGTCCTATAAGTACAAATGGTTGCGAAATTTGTCTGATACAATTTGTTGTTAGGAAACTTCCCCGGAAGAAGACGTTTTAGTAAAGTGGCGTTGTATAGAGCTTCCGGACACAATATCATCGATTGTTGACTTGGATTTTACCGTAAACGTTAAGCGCCCAAATTTGCAAGAGGGTATATTTGCGAGTTTCTGATCGTAGTGAAGCGTTCCAAGATTGAAATGTCGCTTCACGCCTGTTATTCGTCTCCAAATTTGAGCAAGAAATAGGTACATAAAGCCGACTTTATAGATGTCTACAAGCTCTACTCAATTCACACACACGGTACTCAACTCTCCTTGTCTGCGTCTGAGGCAAGGAACATGATGATGTGGGTCATATCCGAGTTTCTACACTCCAAGGCCAAGTTGCGATGTAACTTTCCGATCCGCAGTTAGACCAGTCCTCAGACTAGATTTAATCAAGAAGTCAAACCTCTGAACATGGCTACATCAGTGCCAATATTGTGTTAATCACGCAGTGTCACTGCGTATCCAGTAGGCTGTGATATTGCATTTTCGTGAAAATTGGCAGAGTTAGATCAACGGTTGGTCCAATGTAAAAGAATTTAATGATTTATGAGATGCTCACCAGTCGTCCTGAGAGTCTACTTTGTCTACTCTGCAGAGACAACGTGAACTCGTTTCGCACAAGTCTACCATGCGTATATCTGTGGTCCTTTCGGTACAACAATCCGCTGACGTCGGTACTTGACATGGGAGCGTGCGATTTCATGCTCCAGGGCTGTGAATGACCAAGTGAACACAGGCGGTGTAAGTTCCTACAGAAATAAGGTTGATAGCTAAATGTGTCTCTGAGTATCAGCGGGGATATCATCCGTTTCCCTCCCTTTATTAGCAGAGCTCTCTTGCGTCCATTTTGCTCGCTCGTCCCCCTTCCCGAACAGTGAACATCGTCGACGCCGGCAGTGGTCATTCAGAAATCTCTTCGCCGGCTATATCTCTTCTGCAAAGGATGATCCCTAGCATACAAGTAGAGGAAGCAGAGGAGAGATATGATCAGCTCGAACATCTAATCCCCGCACCTTTTGTTTGCCACGGCCGGAAAAGATCGAACACGATGCTAGATTTCCGATCATTCACTGTGGACGATGAGCGCCCAGGGACAGACTTTCTCTCGGATGGAAGTTCTGGCAAAGTGGTACGCCGGCGCTCTGCACCTCTGCGACTCGCAATTCCAGTATCCCCTGTCGCTGTCAAGGAACCTGTTGAGGAAGAATCTACTCCTCAATCTGAGTCCCCCCAAACTCCTGCGACTATTACGACACCTATCGCTGGAGTCGTCGATCTCACGAAGTATGTAACGACAATCACAAAGTACCCAGTTGCTCAAGGGGGGCTTTCTGATATATACATGGGAGAATGGTATCGTACAAGGGAAGACGGGCAAGAGCAAGAAACATTGACCGTGAGTTCAACTTTCCAACGATTCCTCAGTTTTATTTTGATAAAGTCTGTCCTGTAGGTCGCTATCAAGCTTCTGCGTGTATTAGCTGCGAAAGACGAAGACGGGGCCCGTGCGCGCAAGGTGTGTGCACTTTGTATCTTCACCTAACCATACGCTAAGAGTAACATAATTATTACAGAAACTTAATCGTGAAGTATATGTGTGGCATAGACTTGAGCATCCCAATGTGGTCCAGCTTTTTGGGACCTCGTACCACATGTCGGGCAGACCAGCAATGGTTATGCAATGGTACAATAACGGGAGCGCAGCAGAATATCTTGCGAACAAGAATCCCGATGCTGACAGGCTGGGTTTGGTGAGCTACTAATTTTCGCATGTGTTTTGGCGTCTTCTAAACGCGAATAAAAGATCCTTGACGTTGCGCGTGGGTTGGAATACCTCCACACCCACCGTCCTCCTATAATCCATGCCGATTTGAAAGGGGTGCATATATCTCGTTACTTGCTTTCCTCTTTTAATTTGAAATCTGATCTCTTTCTTTACTCTGCTTTCTAGAACAACGTTCTCATCACGGATGACGGGCGCGCCGCGCTATGTGATTTCGGGCTCTCCCAAGTCGTGGAGGATCTGGGGCGTCCAGCTGGACTGACCATGTCCGACCCCAATGTTGGCCCACTACGATGGCAAGCGCCCGAGTTGTCTAGGGATGACGAGCCTACCAAGCTAACATCCGACGTCTGGTCATTTGGCTGTACTGCATTCGAGGTTAGTAATCTCTTAAAATACCTTGCGCAGCGTGGCGCGCACGCGAGAATCTCCTGCTTATCGCCCGTACTTTGACAGCTTCTCACTAGTCGACTTCCATACCCACACCGAACGCGCGACGCACAGGTTATGAGAGACATGCAAGCTCGCATCAAGCCCCCTGGTCCTGCTGATGCGACTCTGTTAGCATATGGCGCGCGCGTAAAAGCACTATTGGATCTGTGCTGGTCATTCAATCCTGAGGAGCGCCCGACTATGACGGAGGTCAAGCTCGAACTCGAAGCTATCTGCGCTGCCCGCAATGTGTAGTATCAACGCCCCTCACACTTGCTATCTTACACCTTGACCTCTCTCATAGCTAATAACTATATTCTAACTTACGAACTAATTATGCAATCGATATGGAGCTGCGCATTGTACTGATCTATTTTGTTTTTCTGCTTTCAATACGCTTTCATTTTGCTGTACTTTTACGCTGTCCAAGATACGCCGAGCTACCTCTGCAGAAGTTATAACACAGATCACATTTATGGATATTTTCAAGAATCTTACTATACATTCTACGAACAGATCATAGACGTACACTGGATAGTACAATTCATGATCTACACTCATTCAAGTTCGTAAATGAGTACGATCAGTACAAGCACCACGGGCAAGAGTCGCAAGACATGTACATAAGTAACTCGAGTAGACCTCTACCAGTAATCGTCATACACAGCATCTTGCGCCCATGCTTCAGTACCACTGACAGGTACACTCTCATTCAAAGTCCTGACATCGATGCCAAGCGCAGCAAGCGCTGGGGCGGGAAGTGAGTTGATGACTGACTGTTGGCCGTTGCTATACCGTGCCTGGATCCATATCGCGCTGATTTGGTCGAGGCTAGGTAAGAACACAAGTTAGCTGGATGCATATTTTCTGGGAAGAATGCTAGACATACTCCTTCGACAGTCCATCAATCTACGAAAGCAAACTCAAGGTGAGCAACCGGCATATGTAGATTACAAGTATAGACGCACCTGTTTACCCCCATATTTGACTGCGGCACCATCCAACCACCCCTGGAAGAACCGCAGCGTCTCTAAATTTGCACAGGACGTGATAAATTACGGACGTGGACAGCGACAGGATGTGCAAAGCTACGCACCACGTGTCTTATCAGCGCCTAGCCACTGGAAGTGTCTGCCGTACCCTTTACGTTCCTTGTACAGCGCGTAATAACGTCGCCAAAGTTCAGATGTAGAGGGGAAATCGGCTTTGCCCGACCATATCTTTGCGATGGCGAGCGACACGAACTCGGAGTAAGTGAACGACTGCATGCCAAAGTTGGCTGTGAACAGGAATTAGTCAATTTGGAGATGATGTGATGCCTCATCATACCGTTGATAAACGTCAAAGTGGGATCAGGGATGTAGAATGCGTCTAGATACAGCGAGCGTAGGTGAGTTCCGTCGGTGACGATGGGCTGTACACCATCAATAGGGGCGGTGTCGTTGATACCGAGTTTTGAGTTGTGGTATTGGGGGAGGAAGGGATATGTGTAGCGGAAGCCGGTAGCGAATACAATCCTATCAATTCCAGTGATGATCTTCGCCAAGTATAAGATAGATGAGCAATGTAAGCGAATTGGAGGGAGTGCAGGGACCCACAGTTCCATTGGTGAGCTCAATCTGGCCTTGGCTGAACGACTCGCCCACTGGAAGGAATTGCTTGATCTCGCCAAGAACGGTGACGTTATGAGGGAGGCGCTTTAAGAAGTCGGCCTTGGGACGCTGAGGAAGAGGGCCTGTACAGGATGTTCATTGGCGGCAACGCTTTCTCGAAGAATATTACTTACTAGTTTCGGGCTGTATGACGCGTCGACATAGTTAGGAACGTTGATCGAATCACAAACGAGACGTGTACTCACACGAACGGACTGATATATCTTTTTAGCGTGCTTAATCACATCCCGTGCAATCTCACTACCACTGGTCTAGAGAATCCATCCGCTCATCAATTGAACCGGTGAGAGGACGGTGATTGAATACTTACAGCGGCACCGACAATGAGGACAGTCTCGTCCAACAACTCTTCAGGACGGCGATATTGGCGAGAATGTTGGATATGATTGGGAAATTTCTCTGCCCACGCCTGCAATCCAGTAATATTAGGAACGTTGGGCGCGTTGTACCTTCCAGTGGCGACAATGACCCCATCAAAGTGCTAGATGTACATTGAGACGTAGCAAAATAACGAAAAGATCGATTACGCACCTCCTTTCTCCAAACGGCCTTCAAAGTATTTCTATCTGACCTGGTCAGCGTCTTCAACGTAAGAGTCCACCCATCCTCCTCCCCGTTACTGTCTAAGTTCTTCTCCACGAGTTCAACACGTGTGTTGTACGAGATGTTGGGGTTGTCGTCGTTGCTGTTGAGGTTGTGGAACGACGCGAACGCGCGAATGTAACCTTGAAGCTTGCGGTTTGGGAGGGCTACTTGTGATGTGAGTCATGAATATGAACGAAAATCATAGTTTGCGCACCCCATGCCGTGCCAACAGGCCAAGGGATCTCTCTTATCTGTTGGATAGGCTGAATATAGACGTCGTTAGAAACAGAACCAAAGGACGGGTAGTGAATTCTTTACGGCAGGCGCGTTCGACGTCAAAGTGTTCCAGATTGGCTTCGGGGCTCGGTGCACTCTTGCCAAGTCCTCGTTCTCCTTCGCACCGTGATAATATCTGACGTACGGGAGTTTGGCGTTCTTGGGAGGGAGAGAGGGAACATAGTCGCCAGTCGCGATATCGCGGTTGGGTACCGGAGCGTCGTCCGGGGCCTCGTCGGTGTAATGCCAATTTCCTCCAGGGACATTGTCGCGTTCGAATGAATGGACTTGGAATCCTGCTTCACGAAGTTCTCGGTGAGCAATCAAGCCCCTAAGCAGACCGTCAGTTGCTACGTCAGAGACACACGAATGCCACGAGGCACGTACCCTACACCAGCTCCGATGATAGCGACTCTGCGAATGGGGCGCTTGAAGTGGTAGTGCTCGGAGTCTTCTTTTGCAGAAATCCCATATGATAACGGCGTCTGGTCCGCAAAGCTCGCGAGGACTGGCGTAGCAGCAAGTAGAGCGAGGCTGAACCTCATAGTGGTGCACAACGAAAGGTAATCAATAGGAAGCCATATGAGAGGTTTATAAGAGATAGCTTCGGAAAGCTACCCAGAAACGATGTGATGTTGCGCACAAAGAGAGGAATATGGCGCAAAACCATGATTGATCAGTCTCAGGTCTAGTTTGTATGTGGTTATTGACAAGTTATTTTGACGCCCACTTTTGTCAGACGCGAGAGAATCAACTTACTTTCGCACAATTTTCTTCGATGATACCATTGGCATATGCAGCCTGCAGGAGGGTCGGTTTATGAAGACAGCGATGGTCAGATGAAAAGTACTGACCTCCGTCTTCTGAGGCTCAACTAATTTAGACTTTGCGATTCTCACAAGAAGAGATAACCCACTTACGAGATGTTTGAGCAAGGCTATGACAGGATGGCGCAATGCTATCTCAGCCTCGAAGTTTGCTCATAAGTAGATAGGCCAGCACATACACTCTAATCACAGAGAACGATAAGACGGCGAGACGAAGCAGGCGCATGCAAACAGTCAAATATGTCCCCAGTCAAAATGGAAGGAAACTGATGAGTTGGTACGTTAATTGTAAGAGTACAGTCGTGTTGTAGTGGAAGCCGGTCGAACCATTGATATCAGATAAATGAATTTAATCCATACATGACAATATCTAAGACCTGAATATAAAAGAACACGCGCGCAGAGAAGGAAGTGATAATATAGAGATATGCAAGAAGAATGAATACAACGGGTATCAGATAAGCAAGAGCAGGCCGTGCGTGCTACGTGCGCATGGGGGTACTATGTAGGCGAGAGGATATCGAAAAAAAAGGCAGTACAGAAAGAATAGAAACGCACTTAATCGTCCGTCAGAATCCCTTTCACCCCTCCGCTCTGCGTCCGCCCCCCGTCGCGCGCTCGCGCCGTGTGCATCCGCGGCTGCGACTTGCTCGCCGAAGGGTTCCGTGGCCGCTCCCCAGGCACGCCCCCTGGCAGGTCTTCAGCAGGCGTCACGGGGAACGGATAGTGCATCTGCTCCTGCGGGATGCGCACCGCTGGTACAGGAACAGGAGTCTGCCTCTTCGTCTTCTTCACCTTGCCCGCTGACGAGCCGGATTTCGCAGGTGCAAGCGCGGCGGGAGGGGTTATGCGGGGAGCATCAGTGGGCGTAGGCAGGGACGGGTCTACCCAGTCATCCTCGATATCGTCGAAGTCTTCCTCGGTGAACTCGCGCGCTTTCATCGACGGCGCTACCTCGGCATCGCGCTCCCGCCGGCGAAGATCAAATTTACTCGTCGGGCCAGGCGTGACAGGGTCCGCTGGGTCCTCCTCAGAAGTGTCGGTGCTATGTCTGTGCGTATGGTGCCGACGAGCGTTAGCGTTAGCGTTATCGTTGTCCACATCTCCATCGCCGTCGCTGCCCGGGCTACTCGATGCAGAGCGCGAACGCGTGTCGAAGAACTGCTCCGAATCGCCCTCGTCGTCATCTTCATCAACCTCGCCACCAACATCGACAACCTCCTCGTCCATGTCGAAGTCGTCCGGTTCTGACATCGACTCCAAACCCATGTTATCATCCGAGTCCGATGGCCATGTCGGCGGCTCGTTTTCGATGGAGAATATCGTTTTCGGGAGCTGCCTCTCTCGTCAACACCTGACCATAACTTTGGTATTCAACCAAACGTACCTCAGAAACCCGCCTCTTGAAATCCAGCCACTCGTTCTCGTCGCGACACAAGAATCCAATCAACATACTAGGATCCAGGCCACTTAGCGGCATCTTGCGCACCCGCTCGCAGTGGAAGGTCTTGAGCTCCGCAGCGCTGTATGCATTACAGTAGTGCAGCTGTATAGGGTCCAGGTTCTCCTTCGGGGGAGCTACTGTGTCTTCTAAACGATCCCGGGTGTCAGCGACACGACGAAGAAAGATGGAATGAACATTAGAACCAACCAGGAAGAGGCGCGGCATGCGCGATACGATGGTTCCCATGATGTTGATACAACGGGGGCGGATTCCTTCCATCGTTGACCTCACCCCCACTCGACTCCGCATAAACGCTCCCCGCCCAGCTGCTCGATGCCCCGGAAGAATCCGCCGAAGAACTCGACACTTGCTGCTGCAGCGGACTCGGGGACGCAGGCGCATGCGACGACCCCGACGCGATGCTGCTCGACGCTGCGGTTCGCACAGACGAGGGCGACGAGGGTACCCCGTACCCATAACTCCCACTCCGCCCATACCCCACCCCATGCGCATTCGTCGTCGACGCACGCCGACGCGTCTTCACATGTGCGAATTCCGACACGCCGCTGCTGCGCTCGCCGTCGTCCTCTTCCCCATCCTCCTCCTCTACCACCCCGCTCGACCGGTAATGTCGATCCCTGATCCCGTGTCCGCGCCCGTGTCGTCGCTGTTGCTGAGCGAGCATCTGCGCCTGCTGGTCCTCGACCATCTTCATCTGCATCTGCTGATATACCTGTTGCTGTACCATAGGCGGCGGGGGGCGGAGGGGAATAGCAGGGCGTGGATTATGTGGGTCCAGATAGAAGAGGCTCTCAGCCTGACTCCCCACAAAATAATACGAGCTGCTCGGACGGCCGCCGGCGATGCCTACGCTTTGTGGAAAAGTGTAGAGCATCTACATGAGTAGCTTAAATATGTTTGAAAAGCGCGAAAGAGGAGAAGACACACCTTGATCGTGTCGTAGTAAATGGGATTGACACCCTCGATACCCAGCCTAATACCTAGAAGAAGCAAAACAGGCCGCTCTCCCCAGCTCATTGTATGCTGACGACGTGGCGACCGACTCGTGTCCCCATGGCTTGCAGCGAAGACTTGACTCTGATATAAAGTCCCATCTGTAGCCAACGCCACCGCAAGTCCACATTCCGGGAACGAATTGACAAGAGTCCTAGAGACGGCAGAAGAGGTCAAACGAAACATGCGTAGGGTGTGCAGAAGGACGTACTTGATCGCCCCCGCTGCGACGCTCGGTCCAAACCACTGTCCTACATCTGTGCCCATCTCCTTCCCAGCGAGTGCCATTCGATGGACGCTGAACGGCGCTTGTGGCGCTGGCGTGTCGAGAAACCAGGTTAGAATGCGTACATAGGTAGCATAGCCTGTAGTCGCTACTGGATGCGGCGGACGGCGCCATTCTATAGTCATTGTCAAAGGTTACACGTGCGCAAAGGATATAAAATAGAGAAAAAACGCACCACGTCCTAAATGTATCTCCACCAACGCATTCGCCAGTAGACTCTGCCCTGTCCTCAACATGCATCCCCACCCCGTATCGCTATTCCATGTCTTTTCCGCTCCCCAATTCCACGGCTTCCTACTCGTCGCCGGGCTCCTGCTGTCAGAATTATCGCTATAAGTGCTCCCATGCTCGCTCACAGATCCCCCACCGTACGCAGCGCGCCCATACGCTGCGGTCTCAGGTATGCTACACAATTCCAGGTCGCCCAGCCGCGCATCGCGAATGGGCGTCGAAAAATGCGAGCGGTAGGTAAGCCACACCCGCGAGGTAAAGTCCTGGTAGAAAGCTGGAGGCCACTGCGCGCCGGGCGCCGCAGAAGCCTTGGACGAGGTCGATCCATGCCCCATGTGTGAGCTTTGACTCGATGAGAGCGCAGAGTGGGCTTCGCTGGAGGATGCGACGGAGCTAGAGCTTGATCGCCAACTGCCCGCGCGTCCTCGCCCAATCTTGGTATCTTTTTTGTACCGCCCACCCACGCCAGGATCTGTCATCGACCCCCCGAACCCCATGTTTTCGAAAGTCTGGGAGGGCGGCATAGGTGGCGGTGGCTCCCAGCCTGGGTGCATTACGCCGAGGAGCCATATCGGGTCGGTGCATTTATCAGGCACAGCGTCGCTGTCGAGGAGATAGCGCATAGCCTTGTCGAGTGTGCCTTTGCCATGCTTGGCGGCGGCGAGCAGCGCAGAAGGACCCGTTAACTTCCGCGGACTCGATATAGATCCTTCCGTGGTAGAATTATTCCGCGACGACGAGGCTGAGCCGTGTTGTGCGAGTATGTTGGGGAGTGAGAGATCGGTGGAGGATGTGGAAAAAGTGTGTGCAAACCATCCGCTGAGGCGTGTTGGGAGGTCGCCCATGCGACTTGTGCTTGATGTAGATGCGTAGAGGCTGTCGATGTGCTGCGTTTCAGGAGCAGACGCCGCTGGACGTTCTGATCGTGTTCGAGCGCGCGGGGAGGGAATCGGAACGGGCTGGGGTGGCGACTGGGGTTCAATGATTATTGGGGGCTCGTCCAATCCGAATTCCAGCGAAGTATCTGGATCTATAGGAGGCGTAGATGTAGATTTGCGGTCTTTGTTCATCGACAGAAACTTGCTCGCCTTCCGCGGCTTGCTTGGCTGGCCATACGGCTCTGGCGATGGGCTTGCTGCGCTGCTACTCGGACTGCCGCTTGCGAGAGAGGAAGCTGGACTTCCTGCTGAAGAATCGGCGACCGACTTGCTGCGGTCGCGGGTGGACTGTTTCTGGAGAAAACGGGGAAGTTTCGAGGGGCCTACGGAAGGCGATTGTCTCGGAAGAGTGTCATTAGAGGACATGGCGTTCGTATCAGTGGCGAACGATTAGCTATAGATCAGGTTAGCGTATGATGGTGGGAAGATGGGTCGAGAGGAAGAATCGTATATCCATCACAACGCCTAAAGCAAGCCCGTACGATTCAGAAGAACAGCGACGACTCACCCGATGTAGAATATGGGCGCGATAAGGCCACGGTGCAAATCCTGTATCGCAGTTCCATCAGCGCTTTTTCCCATCCAACCGTGCAATCTCACATACACACCCAGCACCCCCTGAGTCCTCCTTTCGTCGTGACGTGGCGTTCTATGAAATCGTGTCGTGTCGTCGCAGAAAAGTAAACCCAAGCCAGGGGCTGGAGGGAGGAAGAGCGTGTTTGTTGTGGGGAATGTTGAGTGAGACCTGTGTACACGCGATCCGCCGTGTTTGGTTCCTCCCAGGGTCACCTTCTCCTCACCGTCATCGTCTTTCAAGACTCTGCTCTCATCTGCACCCGTTCTCAAATCATGGCTGCGCTCCTGACAATTGGATTTTATCCTCGGGGCGGGAAAATCGGGGATCATCGACGATCTGGAGCTTTGGGGAAGCGTCATTGACATCAGAGATCGTTGGCTCCAAGATAAAGCCAGTCAAGGTGGCATCAGTCGTACTCCTCAGTTTTCAAAGACGTTTGGGTTGGCGTAGGTAGTTGAGAACTGATTAAATTACAGTCGCTTGAATGGCTTAGGATGACTCAACATGACTGGGAGCGTCTTCAAAACATGAACCTAATACGCTGATTTATTGTCCCATTGACATCGACAGCTCCTAGCCGTGGTCGAGCGAATGGATATCTCATCCCACCGCGTACCGCACAGATTGAAAGTTGATCGTCGCGTACGTCTGAACATTGGGCAAGGCAGCGAATATTACTCAAGGTAAGATAAATCACCCATTATCCAGCATATGTGCGCTTTTCTGATGTGTTCTACGACAGTCCAACGGTTCACGTCGTCAGAGCGCTACACGATGAGAATCTAAAGGCACAACAAACGTATCTCGACGCGCATATATCCACCACTAGGATCTGAAGGATTTGTTGATAAGTCCGACGCCTTTTCAACTCATCTAATGACAGTCCTAGTCTCGCATCAACGACGGCGTAAGAGAGGTTCAAGATATGGACGTGGCGTCCATCAAGGAAGACACTTTGCAGAAAACAGCGTTCTTGAACGCTAGCCAACAAACGACCGGAAGCTCGATAGGCCGAGGCAAGTATCCTCAATACTGAACGCGTTTGTTGGGGCCGCGAAGACGCTGCTATCAAAGCGAAACAACGCTGAAGGGCAGTTCGCGACTATCGAGGTATATATGCGCGTTTATGGTTCATTCGACAGCAATTTTACGCTCGCAGATATACGACGGCGTGAAAGAAGACCAAGACGAGAAACGCGCGTATATTCATCTTCAACCATGACTTTAAAGGTTTTCTTATACTGACGAAACATACAATTATCAGTATCCCTTTATACGCCTTCAACTTCTATGCAGGTCCCAGTCCTTTGTTTACAAAGACCACACGGCGCGCCCGACCTCATGCTCAAATTCCACTGCTGAACATCGAAATGCGTTTTTTGAAGGCTCGCGGAAGCTTTACAAGAATCCAGATGGAAATATACTAAAGCGGAGCGAGGTGCGTTGTTTATGGAGAGTCGAGAGGTACTTTATACATGATGGGGGCACTGAACTAGAGGATATCAGATTGGGTGCGTACAAGGAGACGGAGACGGGGCGTGAGGGGAAATCGTCGAGCGTTCATACAGCGCCGCCCATCTCAATTACAGATACTCATCCTCAATACCTTCAATCCTTTCATGAACCCTCGTGCAGATATAGATCAGACAATTCGGAAGCCATCGAGGTACGTCTTCTACAGCGGTTTAATCAGAGTTAAGCGCATACGTCTGCATCCAGTTGCTAAACGCCCCTTCTCTAGGACCATTTTACTTTCACCGACGATGAATTGTCATAACCTTTGGACTTCCAGAGCGGCCATCTTTGTAGTACGTCATCTTATATAAAGCTCCCTCCGCTCATACACCTCTCTGTTCCAGGAAAGCTCACCGTATACTACAGCCTTCAACGTCCAAAAATTCTCCGCTGAGTCCGCGTTAAGTTTGCCTCAGAAGCTTCCCTCGCGTGGCGAGAGGCTAATACCAATACAGACTTTCGTTCTCATCCTCAAAGCCACATGGCCTAATGCCTAAAGTCACCAGCGCGTCGGAAAATCGCTGGAGAGCGCAAGTCTCGAAATAGCTCTCGGGAACGGAGAAATGGGTAGTATTTATAACTATCGCTTAAATTTACAAATACGGTTTTTCAACTTTTCAAGCCAATGCGCGCGTAACTTACTCGCCTTACCCTTCACAGGCATTGGGAATAGTACGCTTAAAGCAGCGTCAGGATTCGGATGAAAAACCTGGTTGAGTAAATACGCACCGTTCGCAGCCTGGCAGGTGTAGGGTGACTGGCACACAGTTCCGCCGGTCCAGCCTTGACCACCGCATTGATCCCAATGCGCGACAGTCCCTCCAGTAGCAGGGGGAGATGTGGGAGTCGTTGTAGGAGCGGTCGTTGTAGGGGGGGAGGTTGGCGTAGTTGTTGGGCCAGTAGGGGGCGCAGGCGCAGCAACACCAGCGGAGACGGTAATTGAAGACGATCCGCTGCTCTGGTACCCTTCCGTGGCAAGGATCTGGTAGTTGAACGCGCCCATGGTCATACCGAGGGCCTTCCATGCATTGAAGTGGTTGGAGGTTGTGATCGTACCACCAACACGGTGCGATGTGCGGACGGACCAGTATTGGTTGAACGTTTGAGTTCCCGAGATCGAGGGCGCATTGACACGGACAGTCTTGTAGATATTGTAGGTGCCACCGTCGGAGGTGACGGTTCCTAGCTGCTGCAGGCCGGAGCTTGGGTTGTACGTCCCGTACGAATCCGTGATGTAGTATTCGACGAGTGGGTTTGTCGTCCAGCCGTAAACAGAGAGGTAGGCGTTACCGCTGGGGCTGAATGTACCGCTGTACGAGATCGCCCTGGTAGGAACGCAGACGTAAGGATAGGTGCGTGTCGCAACTTTCAGAGCGTCACTTACTGAGCGCTTCCTGGGTTCCAGCCGATTCCGGCAACGACGTCTTGCGAGGATGCGCTCCAGGTAAGGCTGTATTGACCAGTGCCAATGTTCATCGTCGCACCGCCATTGTTTTGCATCCAGCACGAGTAATACAACCCGCCAGAGCTTCCCGTGCTACTTGACGTGATCGTCTGGCGACGGAAAAGCTCGATAGCAGTGGCATTGCCGAGCTCGGCAGGGACCGCGAGGACCGCAACCGCTGAACAGAAAGCGAGAAGAGAGGAGAGTTTGAATGAGACCATGACGGTGGAGTTCCTCACTGACCTAGCGAACACTGCAGAATGTGGAGCTGCTTTTATACCTTTCATGGCCCCTCCCGGCAAAAACGCGGTTACAATGGAGTATATTTCGAACGCGTGGTGATTGGCATATTCCGTAGGAGACGACGCGAGGGTCCGGATAAATGTCAACTTCATGTCGATTCCATGCGCCCGAGTGTTGTCGAATTGATAAATGGATTCGGAGGTGCCAGATGATCACCTGCTGAAGCTTCGGTAGTGGATACAATGGACAGAGAGAAAAAGCCAGGTCTACGGCTCCGATGCGTCAGTTTTGCGCGGACTGTGTTCTGCGCCAGATGCTGCTCCATTACATTTTCCCGACACACATCCATAGCCCAGTCGTTCCAATCAAGCTACTTCGTGAGGGGTTCTGTGGCATGAAAATAAAGCTCTGCAAACGATTAAAAGCTTTGTGATCTTTTCGGAATGATTTAGAGCTGTAAATAAGAAGGCGACGGACAATTGTTACGCTGCTGATCAATGCGCGAGTTGACATCACCTTCAAGGAGCTTCAGCGCGAGGAATACCCGTTTTCATTTAACTACGGCGGTCCGTTCTCTCCACTTGGATCATGTGTGTCGGAAAACCTTCGGGTGACCTTCCTAGGTTGTGTACGTTGTGGTAAGTGGTCTTAGAGCATCTAAATATAGCAATGGTTGTAAGGTGGACCGAAAATGTCGAAAGTCCAACCCATGATTCTCCTACAGAATACCTCGGCGTAGAAAAGAAAGCTGCATCTTTGTTAAAGCTAGAAGACGTTAAAATTAGAATGCACACCTTCGTCAACCGTCCAGGTTCTCGGAGACCAGTCGGACACATGGAATCCTAAAAATAGACAAGGTCTTGGCTTTAGCGCAGTGTATTTTTGTCGTTTAGCATGTTCATTCCACAACTCTCGTAGAAATTAGCTGAAAAATCGTAGCATGAACCATGTCTGTGCACATATCAGTGTAGAAACTAAAGCGACGATGTTTGCGTGTTCTAACTTGCGTACATCTTTGTTTCCCACTGACAGTGCGGTAACTCCAATAAAGCGCGCGTTTATGGCTACAGAGTCGGATCAATTTATTATGGGGCAGGATTGCTCTAGCATTATTCCTCACAGAATTCAGGCCATTGTTCCGATGTCAATTTTGAAAGATTTGGAAATCTGAGACCATATTCCGATTCCTCGACGTCGAATACCCTCGCGAGTAATTTTTGAAAATGTTATTTCATGGTAAAATCCCTGGGTAATAATATATTTCTTCCGACGTGCATCAGGGCAACCCAGCGGCGTCCACTTGCCTTGCCTCTCGCTGCCTGACCCATCTTGTCTATTGCCTCTGCGCTCCTTTGCTCGCGACTTGCTCCCTCTCCCTCTGTGTCATACACCCTGCCTCTCACTCGCCACTCGCATCCCTCCCTGCCTAAACCCGCCTCTCGCGCCTCCACTGCGCCGTAGCATCCTTTCGTCTGTCAGTATCAATGTCCAAGAGCGATAACGAGGCACGTACCATTTTGTACATCTCGCTCTACACTGTTCGCGTTCATGACGCCCACAGCACTTCACTATCACCAACATCGCAACTCACAACGCAACGGGGCACGTACCAGCTCTCCCCAGCCCTCGTTATCGTCCTCGCGAACACCCTCTGTCGTCTCACCTTCTTCCACATCTCTCCAGTGCCGCCGACTGCTCCAGAACACCACCATCAGCGAAATCGACACATGAAGGCCGCTGGGGGATATACCAGTCCTCGTCTTCGTCCATGCCGGCCCCATCTACCGTCCGTCGCGTCTGTGTCGCCTCGTAACGTACAAGGGCCCGTAAAGCGAGAGACGTCGACGTGTGGGCTCGACGAGGCGCGGTCAGTGTTGGAGGCGACGTTATGGGGACTTTGGAGATGTGGGGTGCGTTGCGGGGATGTGGGGCGGGTCTAGAGGCAGGGAGGTCGTCGTAGGGTGTGTCACAACGCAAAATAAGTCAAATAAAACACTGACCGATGGACAGCGTGGCTGCAAACCCTCTACTTCGCCCCTGCGCCCCTAATAATCTTTAATTTGTATATACTGTATAATAATTCCCACGCTTTTAGTTGGGCGGCAAGGG